>MU913928.1:24250-36617 GCA_036418165.1 Cooperia oncophora | reverse complement strand
CCTATCATTCGGATCGCCTAGCCGTCGCAGGGCGTCACTACTTTACGTGAGACGACCAGGCTCCGAAAGGCGCCCATATTTTGAGCGAGCTAGAGTGCGAAATATTTTCAAAGTTCATCGAGCAAATGGTAAACAAAACCTAGGAAGGGAAGTTATTCTTTTTGATCACTCATCAATTACTCATTTCGAATCCCTCTCGCTAACATCTCGCTTGCAACCGTGACGTTCTCGAGAAGGCTACACCAGTGAATTGTAGCCAATTATAGTGACAGGAGCTTGCTAAGGGTGCATGCATAGGATTTCATGAGGGAAGGAGAAATTCTTCTGCGTTTTGGTTCGCCCACACTGAGCAGCTTCTAGAGAGCGTGTTGACCCACACTTACCATCAAGCTAAAACTGAGCTTTTAGGGATGGTTCACAAATTAACGACTGTTCTTGGTATCTCGTCAAGACAAGAACTGTTCAAAAAAGCAGAATTTGATGCGGACCACTTGTACACGTGCTGGCCAGACCAACACTGAACCTGCGTTTATAACTTAGGAGAGTAGTTACGCTGAAAGCGAATTATACATGTTGATCCTGCGCAATCGGCGTCGGTCACGTGGGAAGAATTGCAGGGTATGATTGCAGCCTAAGCTTGTAAACCTGCCACAGTGGCATGAAAGAATCAGATGAATAGCTCACCGTTTTGAAGAAACGTCGAGTTCACAATAGAGGTGTTCTCACCACGTGGTTTCTTATATTCAGGAGAGCACCTGTTATCATGGTATCATTACTACAATCATCCCTGGCTCCTAGATAAGATAACCGGGATGATAGCGGCCAAGTTTCCACGGATATTCAACTCCAAATTACCCAAAAAGCATGAACCTGCTCATTCATGTTGGTGTCTTTGATAGTCATCTCAAAGATGCCTGATAGGGTACAGGTGAAGGCCTTTACCCGGTAATTTTGTCATCCTGATGTTGACCTTGGGTGCCGGAACCTAGATCTCACGTACTTTTGTGTTTGCTTATAGTCTTTTACTGATTTGAAAGCAGTCCCTCCAGGCATACTTCATCTATACCCACTGTTTCGCAACACAAGTCAAGGAAAACCAAAAAAAGTTTAATAGGGAATCCCGATTTTATTTCGCTTGTTCCAATTTTTTTCCGCAGCTGTAAACCTAGGGAGCACGCTTGGGTTCTGTTACCATAGCACTTCTGGTAACGTAGAGTTAAAGTTCACTGATTTGCCTGTGAGGGATCTACCAGGACAACGAAAAGTGTTCGATTAGAAATTTGTGAAGTACGTTTTTCACGTTTTATATTTGCAGACGTTGCTTACCACATTGCATGCTGTCAGCTGGCGTTAAAACAGCAACTCATACGAAGCATCAAGAAAGCTCGGACTACTTTCAGGTTTGTCCTCTAGTTTAAAGTTTTTCCTAAGAGTCATGTCGAAATTTTCAGTCGCGAAACACGTCGTCCGCTGAGCGGTTCAAGTCAGTCTGACGGTGGCTACGGTAGTGATCCGGTGAAAGACAGAAAAAGCTCTTGAATACTCGAGTGAAGTGGTTCATAGGTTATCAGTAGTGACTGAGGTTTCGATTGCGAGGCTCGTTTATTTGAATTAATCGAATGATATGATGGGGAATATCAGCGAATCAGGAAATGAAGGCACCTCCATAGTATTCCAATTTTCATGACGTTTTCTTCAACATTCTAAGTAGGGAGGGGAGAGAGGGTTCAATGTGGTTGCTTCAAAGTCATTAGGCTTCATCTTTACGTTAATATCTATATTAATTCGATCGATCAACTTTTTAATCTAAGAATTATGTACTTGTTCCTTTTTCTCTTGTAAGAAACCGTCAGCTTCTGTTCGGGTACCTCCATACATACTCAGCCTTGTCTATTTGTTACAGTATCCTGTATCGATTTTCTTCTGTGATTTCTTTTTTGTACTATTTTATGCGCCAGAGACATGAGCGATAAATTTTTCTGTAACCATTCAGAAGTATATGTTGTGTAAAAGTGTTGTGGTGGATCGAATACAGATTATAGAGAACAGCTTCATTGGCTGCCTATTAATTGGTGTACCATAGCTGGGTATGTGACAAGAGAATCGTAATTTGCGTGGGCGTCGCGTGCGACGTCGCGCCCGCAAATGACGATGGTTCCAGGTAGTAGATGGCGACAACAGGCAATTCAGAACCGGAAATAGTCATGAATGTCTACGATGACGGGGTCTACATGAAGTCCGGTGCTCCAATCGACAGGTTAACACGAGTTAAGAAAACGCCGCGCCCGTCGCCGCAGGCGGCGGAGCGGCAATTTACGATTCTCTTGCCCGTCTCCACCTGTAGCTGAAAGACTCCTCGAGTCCATCTGCGATTGCGCCACCGCCGCGCGTCATCAAGCCGCCTTACAGTCGCTCCTACTCCTCTTCCTTCCGTCGTTGTCCCGCTCGCCTTGTTGAAAAAAAAAACTGAAACTTCCCGCGCGGTCATCGAACGACCAGGCTGCAGTATTCCAAGATTTGGCCCAGTTTCCGTGGACTAACATCTCTTTTTCATCCAGAGAGAGTTCACACGGGAAAAGATCACCGAATACCGAGATGGAAAGGTTCTTAAGTCCGACGGCAAGACTGACCCAGTGTTGCTACGGGGATACCGCATTGTTCGCATCGGCCCTTGTAATAACGGTGTTTCAGTAGGGTACTACTAGAGGAGAAGGCTGATGAGCAAGGACCACCTGGACAGTCGGTAACGAGTAAAGGCGAGTTAATGCATCAAGGGTCATCCAAGAACCCTGGGGCCGCTGGGCCGAATCCGTATTCATTGTAAGGAGAGCGACATCTTTTTCGCTGCTCTGAACGGTGTCCACGGCTCGTTGGTATTCGCGAAATTGGCTAGACGGTCATGACGTGCATGGTCGGAACTTGACAAGGATGCGCTCGGACGGAACTTCATGCGACCTCTACTATGTTTTTCACGTCGATTCGGGGATGCTGGTATGATTCGAAATAGTGGTCCAGAAAGATTGTTTTTTTTTGCGGCATCGACGCCACCAGGGCTAGATCAAAAGAGGGACTAAGGGGCAACTAGGCATCGTCCCGTCGCGCCCTGTTGTCGGGCGGTCGTTGAAAACAAGTGAGCAGCAGATTAAAAGGCCTCTCTCGGGCTGGACTAAGTAGTGGCCAATGCAATAACCTGGTCTTTAAAAAGCAGCTTTCTCCGGTCGTTTGGGTTCGCGACGAGCACGAAGCACTTGCCAGGGTTAATCACTGCTGGAGCACAAACAACGACTTCTCGATGGAGCTCGTTACCCAGAATCATGCGACTGGCAGTTAAGAAGCGTTCGAAAAGAGTCAGGCAGCGCTCACTAGTCGCGCTTACATTGTCGAGCTAAATTGCAGCGCTATAATTGTACCAGACCCCAGCTTCCCTTTATGTTCTTTCTTCCGGTATTCAATCCCCTTTCCTTCATTTCTCATTTCTACCTGATTCTTAGCTCCTCTTTCTCACTTTAACATTGAATCTTAATGTACTGGGTCGGCCCATAAGTTTTCTTGAATGTTTTGGGTCGGCCCATAAGTTTTCTTGAAGGGAAGTTTTCTTGAAAGGTTGCCTACCACTCAAATATTAGTGGTAGGCAACCTTTCAAGAGTTGCCTACCACTAATATGTGAGGTTGCCACTAATATTTGAGGGTTGCCATATAATGGCGCTTTTTTTCTCACCCAAAATACCGCTCTGAAGAAGAAAAGTTTTTTCATTAAGTTTCATACCGTTTGGCAGAGAATTCCTTACCCTACACGACAATTTTCTTAGTTTTCTTGAAGGGTTGCCTACCACTAATATTTGAGTGGTAGGCAACCCTTCAAGAAAACTGGAGTGTCAGGTCGACGAATTTGAGCATTTTCGACAGCCTCTCTTTTATACCTCTAATTAAAAAGCTAAAACCGCATGGGCCCAGCTGCTAAGTATATGGCTGAAAGGCTATGTCTCTTAGGAATGCTAATAATACTTTAAGTGATTCGAAGATTTCAGTTTCGACCTCACAGACAAGCATCGAACCTAATGCCCTATTCTGTCCAACTGAGAGCTTACGGAATTACCTTATTAACTGAGAATCATGCCAAAGATTGAGGATCGTTAGAGGTCATAGAATGCTTCCTTATCATTATCAAGCATCACCTTCACTTGAGTGGAGAAGCTTCAAAACTTAGTGGATGGGTTCCGCAGCAAGATGGCACCCCACGCGATGCTCATTTACAAGGTCCAGAATTCCCACCACTTGATAGCTTGAACCAACGTCAATCTGCCATAAGACTCATCTTTCTTTGGTCTTGGAGATACAATTCAGAACGTAATTGTCGAAAACTCACTTTTGGGTCGACCCGAATTTTCCATTTAATGAAATAAAAATCGGCGGAAATCATGAAATAGTAGGGAGGAGGTAACCACACTATCTTATAGAGCAGGAAATTATCTATCAAACAGTGTAGAACATATTGGGAACAATTGTCGTTTTTCATATAAAAAATTGTGTGACAAAAAACGCCATTACTTATGGGCCAACCCAATAGTTTTTGAACAGGACACTGTGATAAATAAATTTTGTGTACCATTTCAGAGAAACTCGTCGTCAAAAGCGTCAAACATTAGAAAAACTCGAAACGTCGTCAAAAACGTCAAAAACTACATTGAAATTCAATGTCAAAGTGAAAAAGAGGAGCTAAGAATCAGGTAGAAATGAGAAACAGTGAAAAAGGGATTGAATACCGGAAGAAAGAACATAAAGGGAAGCTGGGGTCTCGTACAACTGCAGCGCTACAGCACAGTTGCAGCGCTATGATTGTAGCGCGATAGGTCTGAACGCTGCCTTAGTGTTCCTTCCATACCTAGCCAAATAACGCACAATCACGGCCGGCCAGAAAAACTCACCTACAATCCACACTCAGAGTGTTTCCGTGAGCATGCAGTACCGTTTTGACAATAAGCTTCACGAACCCTCTTACTACATGTATGCTCAGAAGTAATCACGTAGTCACTCAAGTCCGAAAAGTAGACAGCCTAGGCAAAATTCAGTCTAACACGTGGTTTTTAGGCTTGTGTGTAGGGACAGCGGTGTTCAGCTCACTCAAGGCTCCCATTATTACGTTCATAACCAGTGGAGGGCAACATATGCCAAACGCTGCGTATTTTTCACAGGGCACGACGTACAACCCATGTGGCTAGAAAAACAAGGGCGTGGACTTCATTGAACAGATCTAGGATGCGTTTTTGAGGAGTATCTCTACATGAATGTGAAGAGGCACGCTCACCACGCGCACGGTATAGGTATCGAATCTCAAATCGGCTTCCGCAGACACCATTTATGCTTTCTACCCCCATGGAGGTAAACGGGTACCCTATAGGAGGATTCGTGCTGAATTGTACATCGCCAGCGCCCCTCAAAGGCAGTACCTACTTGTATTGGATGTTCACACGCCCCTTCAGGATATAGTAGCCCTCCCTTTAAAGGCAATTCCCGCGACCGCACTTCATATATAATACAGTTCAAAAATAGAATTGCTGTGCGCTTGTTGACCTACTGAAGAATATTGAAGTTCGAAAAACCGCCCGCAATAAGACCCTCTTTATTGCAATGGATCGTGATCACCGGACGAGCATAAGACGGTCAAGATCGATTGTGAATTGCAAAGGACGACGATACACTGTGATGAGAGGAGAGAGACCAGAAAACGGCGGGCGAGAGAGCACAATGGCATCGTCACGATGACACGGGTATCGGAGGTCGGCATGGGCCTATTGGGCGCCAATGGGCCTAAAACCTATGCGTTTTGCGCTCTACTTGCTAGTTTTCGACTTTTACAGCCAGTACAGCGTCTGCGGGTACCTGCCTGTTCGTCGTGCACATTTGAGAGCACTTAGCCTTATTTTATCGCGGACCGTGCCTTTAAGGATGCAGCATGTACTAGTTTCATTTGTCAAAATGCGAGTGGATAGCTCCGTCCGCTAGTGAAAAGCCGGTCGCTCCGCCCAGCTGACGACCACAACGCCCAACACCCCTAAGGCAGCGTTCATACTTCGCGACTCGGCGATCGCCGCTGCTGTCGCGAAGTGTGAACGCTGTTCAGTGGTGCCTGGTCCAACATCCCTAATGGTTCCTGATGGTTCTATTAAATTTCTCAACTTCGAATGGTGAGAGTGGGGTTTGAAAGAAAAACAGCCTCTACCAACACGAGCGAAAGCGCCTTCTGTTCCCAAAGGCGCTTGACACTGTAATTTGGTACTTGCCTTCAAAGGCGGTTTACGCTACAATTTGGTACTTGGCCTAAAATGCTAGCAGGTTCCCTATACGTTGGGGAAAATGGCGAAGAAACGAAGGGAAGTGGTCAAAAATTTGCGAACCCTTCGTTCCCAATGATTCAAAAAGCCATTTTGGACGAGTTTCCTGTAGGCATCGTGCCAATAACCTACGGTAGGTACGGGCCGCACGTATATACTCTATCCACGCAGCACCGCAGCCTATTCATATCCATCGCTTCGCTTCAATTTTACTTGACAAATGAAGCAGTACGAGCATCAGGTACGGTCGTCCATTTGTGGGCAGGCGGGCGCGGTGGGCGTTCTGGTCGAAGTGTTGTAGCTTGGTAGGGCCTTGAAAGAGGCCCTTCCTATTTCCTTTTACTAGGAACGGAGTCACTAACTTTTCGCGGAGTCACTTGTACAACTCCGTGGCTTACCCCCCCCCCTTGCCGCGGAATCGGTACAACCTTGCGGACCATGCCCGTTTGACCCCATATTTTCAACTTCTATGCTGATCGCGGACGTGCATTTGAACTCGTACAACCCGTTTTCCAACTTTCATTAGACTATCGGTTCGTACAGTAGGTTTCGATGTTGATTATGGAACATTCTTTATTCCCACGAAGGGATTTGATATTATTCATTCATTATCATTTTACCAGCCGGATCGCCCAGCTTGCCGGGCGCTCCTCCTTCCTTCCGTGACGTGGCTCGGCTTCGACGAACGGGCGCGGATTTCTCGCGTACTATGGATCGTTGACCGCACACTGTTGAAAGGATTGTTCTGCATCACCCAAGAACTGAAAAGCAACGCAGCAGCCAGTGATCCGACTGGTGCGTTCATATCCTACACGGGAATATAACAGCCTGTTAGAATAACCGCTGAAGCATCCTACTGCTTCATTCATTCTCAACTTCTGAAGCGTCTTGCTCTGAAACTCCCGCATTCAGCAAGCCTGGGGTGAGCCTTCACTGAGGTTGTAGGTGGAAGATAATTGTGGTAAGAGTGATTGAGTTAATTGCTGCTGTTCATAACATCTCTGTAAACAAACCCCATGCATTTGGAATAGAGCTAGTCTAGCTCAGTTACTGATAAGCGCTTGAGAATGAGTTGTGTTGAAACCGGATCGTAATACATGGGTCATATCAATCGCATTGTTGTTGTGAGTGGTGTAGCGGATTTTCCCATGTTAATTTGTCACTTTCAGCTCCTATCACTTGCTATCACCTCCTGTCACCCGCCAATAATGTTCCCGTCCCACACCCATATCACTTCTCGAGACCTAAGGTTCTACTGTGCTGTAGCCTGCTGATGTGTTGCCCTTCACCTTCCGAAGCCCCATATCGAATCTTATCAGCTGTTATCACTTTCTGTCACCCGCCAGTAATGTTCCCGTCCCACACCCCATATCAGTTCTCGGAACCAAGGTCCCACTGTTGCTGTGACCTGCGTTATGAATTTGGTGATCCTACCATTCCGAGGCCCCTTATCGTATCTTATCAGCTGTTATCACTTTCTGTCACCCGCCAATAATGTTCCTGTCCCACCCCCTACATAACTCCTTGGAACCAAGGTCCCACTGTCGCTATGAGGGGCGCTATGGACTTGGTGACCCTCCCCTTCTGACGCCTCTTATCAGATCTTATCTGCTGATATCACTTCCTGCCACCCATCAATAATGTTGCTGTCCCATACCCAATAACATATCATGAAACCGAAGTCTCACTGCCACTGGGTCGGGCGCTATGAGTTTCGTGACAGACACACGGACAGACAGACAGACAGCCAGACATACTTAGCGGATTATATACAGTAGGATTATATTACCATTTCGGATAAATGAAAAGGGAGCACTTCGCTGACATCATCAGTAGGCGATCCACTGGTGACGCATGCGATAGCACCGCCACTCACTTTGCAACACCATTTAGCGTAAGGTTGTGATGTTGAAGGCACGGTCCGCGATAAGCTAAGCCTAGAACCTTATAAACGTGCACGATGGTCAAGCAGGCAACAGCAGAAGCTACACTGCATTCAAAAGTTGAAAAACAGCAAGCAGAGCGCAGGGCGCTTAGGTTTTAGGCCCGTGCCGGCTCTGGTGACCGTGTCGTTGTGACGCTTTCATTGCGCTCTCTCGCCTGTCGTTTTCTGGCCTCTTTTGTCAGTGTATCGTCGCCTTTCGCAATCCACAATTGATCCTGACCACCCTATGGTCGTCCGGTCTTCATGAGCAATTGAAAGGGATCTTAGGTTTTTCGTGCATCCTTCTCTTTCAGTAAGAAAACAAGCACCCGGTAACTCTATTTTTAAACTGTATCACCTACGAAGCTGGTAATGGGAAATGCCTTCAAGTGTGTCCAGGAGGAATGTACATCAAAGGAGGAACCTGTGTTTCGATACCGTAGCGAATATGGTGCGCAAGAAAAAAAAGCATTGATCTGCCTAAAAACTGCCTTCTGGGACAAAAAGGAGATGAGAGGAGTTTGGAAGGAAATTTCCACGCTTCATTCTTATCAACACCGTTAACCACATTGCATGTTGTCAACAGGTTTCTACGGACGGCCTCAAGCAACTCGTCCGTAGCATCGAGAAAGCTCGAACTAGTTCAAGGTGTGTTACTGACTCGCTTTGCCCTCTGAGGCGTGTTGAGATTCTTAAGCCGCAAAACATGTCGTCCACTGAGCGTTGCAAGACAGAGCATGATCCGGTGCAAGGCAAAAAATCATCTAAAGGCTTGTATGAAGCGCTTATGTGTATTAGTAACTGATATTTTATTTGTAAATTCAATTCCTTAAACCAATCGATGACCTGGTCGGAAATAGCAGAGAACGAGGAAGTGGAGGAACCTCCTTATTATTCCAAATTGACACTCATTGAAGCTATCTTTACGTTCCACTTACCTTAGGGCGGAGAGAGAGGGTAAGATGCAGAGTCAATAGGCTTCACCTATATGTTATATCTCTAGCGGTTCGATCGATCAACTTCTTGATGTAAGAATTCTTCACTTATTTCTTCGCTATCGTGAAAAATCCGTTGTTTGTTGGCTGGTACTTTTTGATAAAAAATAATTTCTACGCAAACAATTCGGCGTTTAACCAATGAAAGTACTCGCACGTGTTAGATTTATTACGACGTGTTCGTACCGAACCGTATGACCGACATAAATACACTAAAAGTAGGCTTATATACAGGCGAATGTGGGCGGTGCTCAGGTATCGTACCGATGGCGGTACTTGAAATAAGAGTTGAAAGAGCGCACCGCGCCAACGGGAACATATAGAGTATCTACTCAATGACACACTTACGATACCGCTAGGTCATGCCTGCGGTACGATTTCAAGGAGTGCTCATCTTAAGAGATGCCCTAGGTAACATAGTTGAACTACCATGTATCATTCACCCTTATATGCTAGTCCTACAACATATACTATTTCAGTGGTTGCGAATCCACAACAAACAAAACGTAGTGTTTCGACATGACCAGTAAACGGTCATCTGTGTGCTCGCTTAAATCCCTCATACAAGAAGATCAACAGAGAAAGCCTTTATTTCAACTGGAACCTCATCGTTTTTACGTACAATCAGGTCCAACTTTTACACAGGAGTCCTTCTTGGGGCCGGATGTTTGGCGTTTGTAGCCTTCTTTGCAATCGCATCCACTTAAACAAGGCTTAATCACAATATTGGTGTTGCACACACCATTTGGAGAACACTGCGAGGGGCTTTCAGCTGTGTAGTATCTTTCGTTCTCTTTACACTCCTCTAAAACAACTTGCTTTCGAGTGCATCAATTCGACAGTGAAAAAGAAAGAGGAGAAAAACTGCAATGCCTGCGATTGGATTCCCTGCCCATTCGTGTATACAGCGAGCATACAGGGAAAAGAGACGCAGCATTCTCCGATGTGTACTCCATTGTTATCATAACGATATCAGCTCTTTTTATCACCAAAATGCCGCCATTCCGAACGGAGTTGTTGGTGGTATAACCGCCTACCAGTGAACCGGAAGCGTTAAGGCAGTGGGAGGGTCATCTCTTCCTTCGTGAATGGATGGCGTATTTACTTTGAATAGAGGAATTGTTGCACGTCCGTGTTTGAGATCCAGAAGATCTGGTGCGAGAAAGACGTCATCTTGTCCTGTGCTGCTGTTGGGCAATTCACAAGCGTCCTTGAAGGAAACATCCCAGTAAATATGCAACCGCCACCCCATTAGAATGAATTCACATAGCAGTCCCCTCCTCATCTCCGCGATATGGAATGTGCACAAGAGTCCGCGTTTCTATGTAACATTTAGACCCGGTCAGCACAGTTCCGTAGACTGCTCGAGTACGAGGAAAGGGCAGAAGAAGGGGAAAACCTGGCGAAGCGTGTACGGCAATCAGGAATTCCACCGAGCTGCAGCGGGGGGGGAGGTCGCAACGTGTAGCTGTTTTCAAAAGCTGTTGGGTTTACAATTTTCCAAAAGTGCTATAAGATCTAAGTGCCACACCATAGCTTTAAAGAATTCTGAGGTCTCCACGTCGATGAGAGTCAGTAAGATGCTCCTAAGCCTGACGGTTGCTGAGTCAGCCTTTCAAAATAAAATAAAAGAATAAAGCTTCTACAGAAAATGCTTTTTTGGAATGCCCTACGAGGTCTACCTATACAGAACTGTAATGCTCTATTCAATGTGACCTATACAATGACTTGCGGTAGATGGGTTCAGTTTTCCTATCCTACCAGACGAATATGCACTGTCAAGGTCGCACCTGCGAATCTCTCCAATCTTGAATGGAGTAAGGTACAGTGCAGTTAGATTCAACGGCCGGATAAAGGTCGGGATTCACCATGTTGAAGTATCCGGTACTTCATCGAAGAGAAATTAAGATTTGATGGGTTCTGCTAAGGGCTTGCCTGCCGACATGGTCGTGGTATCAGTCCCAAGTCCTGTTTGAAGGAACTATTGCTTAGCCATACTTCACTAGATTAGGAAAAAACTTGAACACTACCTTCTTGGGATGGTGATTGCCATGTGCAAGAGCAATCGTTCCGTAGCCGCAATAGCGTCCTACTTCCTCCACTCAAAAAGTGAATGGAAGCGTGCTGTAGGGTATATTCGAGTGCCGACCCAGCCCCGCTACGCTATCTTCGAGGTGCAATACTCGTGTCGATGTCAAAGTACCAGTAAGCGGTAGTGAATAACTATAAATGAGGCGGTATCGACAAATAGCGCATTTGGTAATGGTCAGGCTTGTTTTTGTGATAGCTCGGGGAATCCAGGAACCCGGAAACAGCGTACGGGTATCTTTACCTCACGTTCCGTTCGGGAGCATCGGACTTATTGACTTCGCACATAGCAAGTACCAGGATCCACAGAGAGGAGCGCACTGTTCTTCAAGGCACAACTGGCGAAAAATTAACCAGGGAAGGTCAACAGGTCGCCATGACCATTCAAGATGAGATGTATATTGACGTGTACTTCTCGAGACGCTGAACTCAAATCTGCTTCCAAAATTTGCCGAACGATTCTCTATGAGGAGTTAGGGGGGAGGTGGTTCTAGCATAGCACTCGCCGATCCTCCTTTGCGTAGCTCAAGATTGAGTTCGAGTACAGACAGTCTCAAGTAGTCGATGGTGTAGCTACACTTCTGTACTCAAACTTGACTTGAGCTACGCAAAGGGGGATCGGCGAGTGCTATGCTAGAACCACCTCCCCCCTAACTCCTCATAAGAGTCGTTCGGCAAATTTTGAAAGCAGATTTGAGTTAAGCATCCCGAGACGTACACGTTGATATACATTCATCTTAAATGGCCATGGCGACCTGTTGACCTCCCTGGTAAGGATATAAACTCTCAAAAATGTCAGGTGATTCTGTAGTGGCTGTAGAGGCTGTATCACATAACCATATTTAACAAGCAATGATTTCTAAGAAGTCCAAAGAGGCCTACGCCAGCATGATAGTCAGCAGCCAATAGCTGATAGTCCCTCAACAAGCAATCTTCATTCCGAATGGTGAGAGCTTCGCTCTTTTGGTTTGACGCCATTTTTTCGAAAGAATGCCTGATCAAAGTGGGAGATAACTATCGTTCAATC
>MU913928.1:13652-24150 GCA_036418165.1 Cooperia oncophora | reverse complement strand
TGTGTTTGTGACAGCGCGTGGAAACCGGAAATCCGGAAACAGGCACGGGCATCTTTACCTCACGTTCCGTTCGGGAGCATCGGACTTATTGACTTCGCACATAGCAAGTACCAGGATCCACAGAGAGGGAGCGCACTGTTCTTCAAGGCACAACTGGCGAAAAATTAACCAGGAAAGGTCAACAGGTCGCCATGACCATTCAATATGAGATGTATTTTGACTGAGTACTTCTCTTATATTGAACTGAACTCAAATCTGCTTAAAAAAGGAGTTAGGGGGAGGTGGTTCTAGCATAGCACTCGCCGATCCCCCTTTGCGTAGCTCAAGTCAAGTTTGAGTACAGAAGTGTAGCTACACCATCGACTACTTGAGACTGTCTGTACTCGCACTCAATCTGAGCTACGCAAAGGAGGATCGGCGAGTGCTATGCTAGAACCACCTCCCCCCTAACTCGTCATAAGAGTCGTTCGGCAAATTTTGAAAGCAGATTTGAGTTAAGCATCCCGAGACGTACACGTTGATATACATTCATCTTAAATGGCCATGGCGACCTGTTGACCTCCCTGGTAAGGATATAAACTCTCAAAAATGTCAGGTGATTCTGTAGTGGCTGTAGAGGCTGTATCACATAACCATATTTAACAAGCAATGATTCCTAAGAACTCCAAAGAGGCCTACGCCAGCATGATAGTCAGCAGCCAATAGCTGATAGTCCCTCAACAAGCAATCTTCATTCCGAATGGTGAGAGCTTCGCTCTTTTGATTTTCTGACGCCATTTTTTTCGGAAGAATGCCTGATCAAAGTGGGAGATAACTATCGTTCAATCAGCGGGCAGCGAGTCAAACAATGTTGCGAAGCGTCGTTTTAGGCATTTTCCAAGCACTTCGAGCTGAAGACCACTCTTACAGACAGAGACCGCCTCCGCGCGCAATACGTGGTCATACCATCGGAGACGAAATTCTCGCTGTTTATCAACTGTGGGAGCTGCGCCGAACTTTTTGCGTATTGCGTTGTAAATCCGATCCACACGCGTGACACCGACCGTCCAACGTAACATTTTTATCTCCAACACGCCAATGCGGGCTTCGACTTCTTGAGTCGGTACAACGCTACTGGTCTAACCACAGTTCGACAGACCTTCGATTTTAGGCGTTGCGGTATCGTTTTTTCATAGAGGACCCAGTCATGAAGCTTCATTCAGCCCTGCGAGTTCACATCTGAGATCAGGCTGCCACCGTACATAGTATCTGGCCCAAGACACTTGAAGGTTCTTGTTTGTGTGAGCTCGATGCACTGGTCTTAAGTGGAATCGGACTCAGATGAGTCAGTCGTAAAGTATGCGGTTTTCTTGATGTTCACTCTGAGTCCGAACTTAGTCAGGCGATCAGAGCATGCCTGCAGTGGTGCTGGAGGTCGTTCTCCACTCGCGAGTACCACGCCGTCTGCATGGAGAAGCGAGCATCCATGACGACCAGATGTGTGGAGAGCGCAGAGCCTGATGTACCCCCACATTAATGATAAATTCTGCTGAAGTGCTGGTCAGTATTTGCAAGCGGATTTTTGAGCTGGAGGACAGCATGCGCACTCACTCAATAAGCTCTTTAAGAATGCCGTGTAGCCTCAAGGCGCGGAGAAGAAGTGGTACATTCGCTAATCGACAGCGGCTACGACAAAGAGAAAAGCTTTGAAGCTGTTGCCAATGTCTCTTGACTTGCAACTGGACAGACTTGTTTCCTGCACCGCGCAGATGTCTATTCGTCTCCGCTTCAGGGTCTCTGCCAGCTCACAGAGCCTCTCGTCAACGTCCCAACATCGTCGCCAAGCGGTCCTTTCTTACGCCTGCACGACTTTTGGACTAGCCTGCTTGCCCCTCGTGCCATCCTTGCATCGGGGATCGGGGATTCCTCGCGTACTCTTCACGCTCGCCGCGCCTTGCGAGTACGCGTGGTTCCCACGGACGCCGGGGCAATATATCGGAAATCATATGCTTAGCTGAACATGTGTGATGTGACATGTGTGGTGTTCGTAGGCGGGCCCGTCACAAAGGCTGTCACTTGCTTCCTGATATCCGCGTTCAGCTCAGCTCGTAAGCGCAGGCAGTTCCCAGTGGCCTCACCTGGAGGGGCGCACCTCATCACCGAATAGTGAGAGTGGGATGGTAAGGGAAAAGAGTGATATTGTGATGGAATTCGTGCAAACATGCTTTCTCTTCACTGTGTGCATGTACAAGTTGAGAATTAAAAAGGAGTCCCGCGTAGTGGACTTTGAACGGTCTTTTTTTTGCTCTTTCCACCATTCAGTTACTTAGCATCGTCTTTTTTGTATTTGAGCTCAAGATCACCTATGCGTCTGGCTTTTCTCTCTGAAGAAAATTCTGTCTCACCTTTTTCTTTAGCAGTTACGGACACGATGAAGATAGCCATCAAGAGAACAACAACTGTACGCAAACCAAACATTCCTCTGGAAATATTGGAAGTACTGACAAGCCGTCATTACATCCTATTATAGCTATTGCATAGTTTATTATTACTGCTACTATCGCTGCAATTATTATTATTATTATTGATATTATTATCATTGGTATAATTGTTATTATTGTTATTGTTACTATTATTATTACTATTATTATTATTGTTATTATTATTATTCCCCCACAAATCCTATCCGCAGCCTCAACGTGGCGTGGGGCTGAACTGTTCCAACACCGTACCAATGCGGAGGGTGCCACGTCAGAGCCTGGCGAGCTACGCGTAGTTGAATTTCTTTTCGCCGACAACAGTAATAATCATGGGTCTCATTCATCAGAACCTGAGGGAACCACCAACAGGGCGACGTCGGCTGGGACCGTTCGGGCGAGGCTGCAAGAATTCACAGGGCCAACGGAGATTTAAATCGCCCAGGACTAGGATGACGACTCGTGTTTTTCAAACGCAATGGACGCTTGCATCGGAAGCTCACATCGAAGATCTGATGTTGCAAGCCAGGAAGATCAAGTATGACGCCTTCGGACTGACCGAGGAGGCATCGCCCGCTACACGCCGTATACGAGACTGGAGAAGAACTGTTTCACGGAACATGCGACAGCAGGCGTTGGCGATGTGGACGTCCTCGTCAACACGCACTTGGCTATGAACATTGATTCGTTTGAAAATCTGACGACTCGAATCGGACGTTTGCGATTGAAACGATGTGGTTCAACTCCAGCTTTGACAATCTTCGTAGCCTATGCACCAACATCAAGCTACGACGAGGATGAGCTCGAAGCGTTCTACATGGAATTGGAGAAGTTGTACAACAAGTTGTACAAGTTGAGTCGGCCCGTTACAGTACATCTTCAATTTAAGTCTCTTTCGGGCGGAGGTTCCTGATAGGTGGAAGCACTCCTATATCACACCTATTCCAAAAAAACCTCCTCATAATATCTCCGCTAATTATAGACCAGTCAGCATTACTTCCATTTTTTGCAGAGTTTTCGAAAAAGTTGTTAAGAGGGTAATTACAGCTCATTTGGAAGAGAATAAGATTCTGTCGGATAGTCAGCATGGTTTTAGGAGTGGGAGGTCTACTGTGACTCAAATGCTTGAATCCTTAAACGATTGGACCGCGGCTACAGATGAAAAAAAGGAGGTTGATGTGATTTACTTTGATTTTTGTAAGGCGTTCGACAAGGTCAATCATGCAAAACTAGTTATGAAGCTGAAGCATGTTGGTGTCCATCAAAGAATTGTGTCATGGATCGCTTCCTTCCTTGAGCAAAGATCATTTCAAGTGCGCATTAATGAAACATTCTCTAGTACAAGGTTGGCTCCTAGCGGGGTTCCGCAGGGTGGCGTCCTTTCACCATTATTGTTTTGCATCTACACGTTCGAGTTACCTCGTATTGTCGAAGCAATGGGCGTTAGTTGTAAGGTGTTCGCCGACGACATCAAAATCTACAAATGCTTGGCGGTAGAAGATGACACGACTAAGTTGCAAGATGCAATTGATGCTGTTGTTAGATACTCGAAGTTATGGGAACTGCCCCTAGCGTACGAAAAAACTTCAGTTCTACACTTAGGAAGATCCCGATCTAGCAACAATTATTCTATTGATGGACAACAACTTAAAAGTGTAGAAGAAGTAAGGGATTTGGGCTTCATTATTGATCGCAAACTAACGTTTAATTCCCACTGCATGGCAATAGCGAACAAAGCAGAGAAGAGGCTATTCCAGCTGCTGAGAGGCTTGCATACGAGGGACCCTTGCATACTCATTAGGGCGTACAAAGCATATGTCCGTCCTATTGTTGAATATGGATCTGCAGTCTTCTACCCCAGTAGCAGGAGGGCCAGCAACAGGCTGGAATCTGTGCAGAACAGCTTCACCAGGAAAATTCTAACTAGGGCTCTGGGGTTTGTCTATAGTGCTATACCAAGAAGTACTGTTAGGAATAATATGCTTGGAATCGAATCACTTCTCCAAAGGAGGAAAAAGAATGACATTATAACGTTGTTCAAAGTACTGACAGGAAGATCGGTGGTTGATTTAAAAGGCACGCTCACCCTTTGTCCGTCCAACACCAGAGGGGATAAATTTAAACTCCTTTTCCCTAGGGCTAGATCAAATGTCAGAGCTAAGTTCTTTGTTGTGAGGGCTTCTAGTGAATTTTGTAAGTTTGCAAAGAAGCATGTCGTGCCCGGTAGCATAGCTCAGCTCAAAAGGGCTTTGCATTGTTACTTAAAATGAGAGCTTCTACGGTTTCTTCGTTGTAAAATTTTCTGCTGATTCTTGGGAGGTCGACTCGGTGCCATAGCGCTAACTATTCAAATATTTTTCACCAGTCGGATCGCCCGGCTGTCGCCGGGCGCTCCTCCTTCTGTGACATGGCCCGGCTTCGCCGGGCTGCCGCGTGCTAAGTTAAGGATCGTTGACCAACCACACTCTTCAAAGGAATCTTCTGCATGAGCCAAGAACTGAAAAGCAGCGCTTGTTCCGTCAAGGCGCAGAAGCAGCAGCAGTGCCCCCCCCCCTCCTCCCCCCGCAGCACAGAAGGAGGAAAGCCGGCCTTAGCCAGCGATCCGACGGGTACGTTCATAACCTACACGGAAATAGTGCAGCCTGTCTGGACAGCCATTGAAGCAGGCCTATAATTAAAGCAATCTGTCTTCCTAAAGCGTCTTGCTTTGGAATGCACTACCGCATTCAGCAGTGGAACCTTTTTAAATGGCCCTCACTGAAGTTGCTGCATGCATAGATAATTGTGAGTAAGAGTGATAAAGTCAGTTGCTGCTGTTCATAACATCTCTGTAAACAAACCACATGCATTTGGAATAGAGCTGGCTTAGCGGTCGTACACGATGTCGTTACTAATAAGCAGTGAGGAATGAGTTCTGTTGGAATCACTGAGATCGTTATACTCTAGTCATATCAATCGCATTGTTGTTGTGAGCGGTGAAGCGGATTTTCCCATGCTACCTTGTCAATTTTAGCTCCTATCACTTCCGTACCCGCCAATAACACTCCCGTCCCGTATCACTATCATATCACCCTGTATCGCCTCTCGGATCAGAGGTCCCACTGTTGCTGTAACCTGCGTTACGAATCTGATGACCCTCCCTTCCGAGGCCGCTTACCGTATCTTATCAACTGTTATCAGCTTCTGCCAGCCCCACCCTACGGCATATCAGTACTTGAAATCATGGTCCCGCCGTTGCTGCAACTTGCCACGAATTCGGTCACCCTCCCCTTTTAAGGCCCCTTATCGAATCTTATCAAGTGTTATCACCTCCTGTCACGCACCAAAAGTGTTCCCGTCCTGCCATGTATATCACTCCTTGAAATCACGGTCCCGCAGCTGCTGCATTTTGCGCTAGATGTTGGTCACCCCCCTTCTAAGGCCCCTTATCGAATCTTATCAAGTGTCATCACCTCCTGTCACCCATCAAAAGTGTTCCCGTCCTGCCATGTATATCACTCCTTGAAATCACGGTCCCGCAGCTGCTGCAACTTGCGCTAGATGTTGGTCACCCCCCCCCCCTTCTAAGGCCCTTATCGAATCTTATCAAGTGTTCATCACCTCCTGTCACCCAAAAGTGTTCCCGTCCTGCCATGTATATCACTCCTTGAAATCACGGTCCGCAGCTGCTGCAACTTGCGCTACGATTTCGGTCACCCCCCCCCCTTCTAAGGCCCCTTATCGAATCTTATCAAGTGTCATCACCTCCTGTCACCCATCAAAAGTGTTCCCGTCCTGCCATGTATATCACTCCTTGAAATCACGGTCCCGCAGCTGCTGCAACTTGCGCTACGATTTCGGTCACCCCCCCCTTCTAAGGCCCCTTATCGAATCTTATCAAGTGTCATCACCTCCTGTCACCCATCAAAAGTGTTCCCGTCCTGCCATGTATATCACTTCTTGAAATCACGGTCCTGCAGCTGCTGCAAATTGCGCTACGATTTCGGTCACCCTCCCCTTCTAAGGCCCTTATCGAATCTTATCAAGTGTCATCACCTCCTGTCACCCATCAAAAGTGTTCCCGTCCTGCCATGTATATCACTCCTTGAAATCACGGTCCTGCAGCTGCTGCAAATTGCGCTACGATTTCGGTCACCCTCCCCTTCTAAGGCCCCTTATCGAATCTTATCAAGTGTCATCACCTCCTGTCACCCATCAAAAGTGTTCCCGTCCTGCCATGTATATCACTCCTTGAAATCACGGTCCCACACCTGCTGCAACTTGCGCTACGAATTCAGTCACCCTCCCCTTCTACGGCCCCTTATCGTATCTTATCAAGTGTTATCACCTCCTGACACCCACCAAAAGTGTTCCCGTCCTGCCATGTATATCACTTCTTGGAACTGTCCGTCCTATTCTTTTCTGCGAAGGCTCGCTATGAATTTTTCGGACACACACAACACACACCACACAACACACACACACCACAGCACACACACAGGACACATAGCGGATTATATATAGTAGGATTCTTCTGTTTTTATGTTTTCTCGTTAAATATACTTTAGTTCCATGGACATACGTTGTTTGTTTTGAATTGTTGTTTTTCTAATGATTCATGTACATGTGTACATGTAATAAATCAAATCAAATCAAATCAAGCCGTCATTACATCCTATTATAGCTATTGCATAGTTTATTATTACTGCTACTATCGCTGCAATTATTATTATTATTATTATTGATATTATTATCATTGGTATAATTGTTATTATTGTTATTGTTATTATTATTACTATTATTATTATTGTTATTATTATTATTCCCCCACAAATCCTATCCGCAGCCTCAACGTGGCGTGGGGCTGAACTGTTCCAACACCGTACCAATGCGGAGGGTGCCACGTCAGAGCCTGGCGAGCTACGCGTGGTTAAATTTCTTCTCGCCGAAAACAGTAATAATTATGGGCCTCATTCCCCTGAACCTGAGGGAACCACCGACAGGGCGACGTCGGCTGGGACCGCTCGGGCGAGGCTGCAAGAATCACAGGGCCAACGGAGATTTAAGTCGCCCAGGACTAGGATGACGATCTGTACTTTCAACGCACGGACGCTTGCATCGGAAGCTCACATCGAAGATCTGATGTTGCAAGCCAGGAAGATCAAGTACGACGTCATCGGACTGACCGAGGAGGCATCGCCCGCTACACGCCGTATACGAGACTGGAGAAGAACTGTTCCTCGGAACATGCGACAGCAGAGGCGTTGGCGGTGTGGGCGTCCTCGTCAACACGCACTTGGCCATGAACATCGATTCGTACGAAAATCTGACGACCCGAATCGGACGTTTGCGATTGAGAAGATGTGGTTCAACTCCAGCTTTGACAATCTTCGTCGCCTACGCACCAACATCAAGCTACGACGAGGATGAGCTCGAAGCGTTCTATATGGAATTGGAGAAGTTCTACAAGGAAGATCATACCTTCTTCAAGGTCATCGTCGGTGATTTCAACGCTAAGATCGGACCAAGAAGAACGGCTGAAGAACTTCACATCGGAACTCACGGAACGGAGTGGAATGAGCAGGGTGAAAGGCTGTCTGAGTTTATCATGTCGACCCATACCATCCATGGTAACTCGCAGTTCCAGAAGCCCTACTCTCTACGCTGGACATGGGAGTCTCCTGGTGGACAATTCCATAACGAGATCGACCACATCATCTTCAATCGAAGGTTTTGCCTGACCGATGTCGCTGTTGTTCCTAAGTTCTACACGGGATCCGACCACCGTCTCCTTCGCGCAAGATTCCGCTTTTCGATGCGAGGAGAGAGCCGCAAAGTTCAAGAAGCGAAGCCCCAAGACCGTCATCAACTGGGATCACTTCACTTCTCTCGCTGGGCTCTGGGAGGATTCCGTCATCGACAACATCGACGAGGAATACGAACGGCTTGTCGCACATCTTCACGACTGCGCCAAGAAGTCAGAGAGTTCCAAGATTACCAAGAATTCCAAGATTACCAAGAAGCGTCTATCTCTGGAAACTCTCGAGCTGATTCGCCAACGTGGAGCCGCACGAGCCGCAGGCAATTACCAGCTGACGTCTGAGCTTGCGAAGCTATGCAGAGAAGCGATAAAGGAAGACCTCAAGGAGAGAAGAGTACTGGTGGAAGCCGCAGAGGCTGGGAAGAGCATACGCAACGCCCGCCGCGACTTCGCCAACTGTAAGACCAAGATGACCGCCCTCCGACGTCCGGATGGAACAATCACCGCATCCAGAAGGGCAATGGAGAAGGTCATCCACGACTTCTACTCGGATCTCTTTGACAGTCCACCTGCAACCATACCGCTTGGAGCAGGATGGATATGTCGTTCCTGCAGTTCTCCCTTCCGAAGTCCGACACGCCATCTCGTCGGTAAAGAATCGTACGGCACCCGGTCCCGACAGGATCAGACCCGAACATCTGAAGAATCTTCCGCCAGTTCTTGTCAAAACTCTGGCTCGACTCTTCACGCGCTACCTGTCGGAATGCAAGGTACCCACCTCGTGGAAAACCAGCAAGACTGTGTTGCTGTACAAGAAGGGAGACCTGTACGACATTGGCAATTATCGCCCAATCTGCCTGCTGTCTGTAGTCTACAAACTCTTCACACGAGTCATCCTGAACAGGATTGGCAGAACACTAGACGAAGGACAGCCATGCGAGCAAGCAGGGTTTCGAAGAGGATTCAGCACGATCGATCACATCCACACGGTAACGAAGCTCATCGAAGTATCGCGAGAGTACAAGATGCCGCTATGTCTCACGTTCATCGACTTGAAGAAAGCCTTCGACTCCGTTGAGACAGAAGCGGTTATCGAAGCCCTGGGCAACCAGGGTATTCCTACTCAGTACATCAGGATTCTTCGTGAGCTCTACAGCAACTTCACGACCAAGATCTCACCATTCTACAAGGAGATCATCATCGATGTGAAGAGAGGGGTCCGACAGGGCGACACCATCTCGCCAAGCTCTTCAGCGCCTCTCTCGAGAACGTCATGCGTCAACTGGAATGGGAAGACATGGGAGTGAAGATCGACGGTCGGCAACTACACCATCTCCGCTTTGCTGACGACATCGTTTTGATAACACCAAATCGAGCAAGCGGAACGAATGCTGGCTGAATTCGACTGCGCGTGTGGAAGAATCGGTCTACGGCTGAATCTAACGAAGATGTTCATGAGAAACGGATTGGTATCTGATGCCCCATTCACGCTCAACGGAACGACCATCTCTGAATGCTCTAGCTATGTGTACCTAGGTCGTGAAACAATATGATGAATGACTTAGCTCCAGAGCTGAGCAGCAGAAGATGAAGAACACCAAGCTCCGTGCCCACCTCTTCGATTCCGCGGTCCTTCCTGCCTTGACGTACGCCTCAGAGACTTGGACTCAGGATGAGCATGCGGTCGGCGTTATTCAACGCGCCATCGAAAGGGCGATGCTCGGAGTTTCCCGCTACACGCAAGTGAGAGAGGGAATCCGGAGCTCCGCACTCCGCCGACGATCGAAGATCAGAGACGCCGCCGCATTTGCCAAGGTTTCGAAGATCAGGTGGGCCGGGCACGTCATGCGTTTCGAGGACGACCGCTGGACCAGAGCGATCACCGACTGGATTCCACGGGATGTCAAGCGAACGCCTGGACGACCGCCTATGCGATGGTCAGACTTCTTCGTGAAAGCTCTGAACGAATGGTATGAAGTTCATCGTGTCCCTCGAGCAGAGAGAGTTCATTGGGCAACTCTTGCACGTTGCAGGGACGAATGGAGACGTTAGGCTGCGTTTATACTTTGGCGGCGTAGCGTAGCGCTTCCAGAGTTTCCAGAGTAGGAGAGTACAGAATACTCTCCTACGCTAGAGAGTATAGAAGAGTAGGAGAGTACAAAATGCTCTCCTACGCTAGAGAGTATCGAAGAGTATAGAAGAGTAGGAGAGTATTTTGTACTCTCCTACTCTTCTATACTCTCTAGCGTAGGAGAGTATTCTGTACTCTCCTACTCTTCTATACTCTCTAGCGTAGGAGAGT
>MU913927.1:7010-24578 GCA_036418165.1 Cooperia oncophora | reverse complement strand
TACTGCTGTTTGAGGGTTTTTTTCCTGTCGGGCGCGTGCATTGCTGAGAATGCACAAACACACGAAACCTGAATCTCTACCGCTTGCATATTACTACCTCGAACTTTCGAACTGTTCTGTCTATTTTTGCCTATGGGGTTATTCAAGGTCTTGGCTATAATGAGAATCATTGTTAGCGGCAGCGCTAATTGGTGTCAGCGTTGAGTTCGCGTCCCGACTTTTTCTACTAAAGTTGTAGTAGACCTCCGGACCGCGTGACACACATGGTGTGTCATGAATTTGTCTCTATGCGGTGTTTCATTTGATTATTTCGCTTTTCTTACATGTTCTAATGTTGTCAAAACACATTTTCGGCTACGGAACGTTCTTAGCTCATAAGCTATTGGAAAAAGGTAGGAAATTTTTGATAACTACTGATGAAAAATGATGAAATAATCCGAAAATGCGCTCAGTACGGCGGTCCGCAGTGTGTTAAATATAGTCGAGAGATATGATCACAAAGATGACATCTTTCCAGACCAGACGTCTCTAGTCTTGCTATTAAAAATGGATGTTTTGATCGTGATCACACAAATTAACAGGTCACATCATCAGTTGTGCATTTTGGTCGAGTCCGTACGGCTGCCTACCACTTGTTTAGGGGTTTGGTACGACAATACGATCCCCCCCCTTCTGGTTCCCTCCTCATCGAGCAGTCGAGCGGGGTATACAATACACATGAAACAGGAAAAATCACGAAAAGGCAGGCAACCTTCTTCAGAAGGTCAGAAGGAAAGAAAAACGAAAAAATAAAAGAAATACGACCCCCTCCCAACAACGAACAAATACGATCCCTCTCCACAACGTCCGTGAAACAAGAAAAATCAACTATCAAAATAAATTTTTCTCAGCCCAAATACGACCCCCTCTCCCGGCGACCAAATACGACCCCCTGTTGGGGAATCCCAGCAACGATGTACCCTGCAAATTGAACAGCCCCCCAAATCAAGCGCTAGAGCGAACCGAAAAATATGCAGTCACGCTCGAAGCCGGGTCTAGAACAAGCTAGCGTAGCGCTGAAAAGAATATCACATTTAGTTAACTACACGCTTACAAAGGAAATTCCCATACAACCTACCCCGTGAGCTTTGATACGGCACCTCACGTCCTCGATAAGCTGGAGTGGTGTTCACGCAATATGGACACAAAGTTTGCCTATATCTTGCATTTTCACAGAGAATTCATGAGCAAGGCAAAACGCCTAAAAGTAGTTGAGAAACCGTCACAGTTGTTGTCACCTGATCGAAGGAGAAAACGCCTAGAAAGCTGGAAGGAAAGTGGAGCATAGCTAATGCACAAGTACTGTAAATTGTGATTGCACACTTTGTTATGAAATTAACGGCCTGTCGATTGCCTTTGCTGGCGAAAAGCTGTAGTTCATGAAAGTACTTCGGTTGCACAGCAACCAGGACACGTCGTAAGCTGGGGAATCCCTCAGAGGGGGGGGGACCGTTTATGGTTGCTGCAGGGAGGAAGAGTCTCAGTCAGTCTGGGGGAAAATATCCTTCGGTGGTTCTCTTCACGTGCGCAGTCGTCGGGAGGGTCGAAGCAGGCGGGGGGGGGTTCATCTCGGCTGAGCTGTTCGGGTAATGTATTGCGTCTAACGACGAGGGAGCTGGATGGGATGAAATGATGACAGCATGAAAAACTCAAAAAATCATTTCACTTCCATTCGGAATCCACGATCCTGGAAGAAGGGACCGGTGAACAAAAGCCTCATGTTGAACACAATTCCCGCGATCGAGCGTTACAGTTAGAAGGTGCTTAATTATGAACCATTCACCACAGAAGTAACTCGCCAGCAGAGATAAAACAAAAAAATGCCCATCTAAGCAACCACTCTGAATTGAGGCCGCCCCCCTTTACACAGGGAGGTCGTTCAGGCCGTGGTGAGCTTTTTCGAAACGATTTGTTGCATGTTGTAGGGGTCCATACAAGGACCACACAGACGGGTTTCATTTTTGCTAAACGCTATTGGGAATGTCAAAAAAGGAATAAAAACAAATCGCTTAAAATACGCAAGTTTTATCATCTCATTCGCATCTGTTTCAGCTGTAAAGCAGAATACATAGAGTTTATAAAGTGTTTCTCAACTAGACATGAAAAAGAACATTGAATAAGGTCGAAATACAAGTGCCTTACTTGGCATACAGTGAGGTACACTGCAAATTCTTTGGGGGCTTATGCCAGCATCCTGTCCTTCGCCGCCTGACCAGCGGTGGGCTTTTAGCGGCCAGCGGGGTCAGCTGACGCCCAGATGCACGTCGTCGCCATAAATAATTGTCAGAATGCGTATCAGGCCTTGAACACCTGTTTGAGAAGTTTCAGCGAAAAAATTTTTTTTCGAGTTTCTTTAGTGGTCATGGACCTGACCCCTTGGATGGCAGTGACAGGCGAACCCTCCGTTAAGTATTCCCTCTGGCAGACGAACCGCCAGAAATTTTTCATTTCTTGCCCCTCAACTTCAGTAGGTCTTCATAGAACATCTTGCTAGGCTTCGGATCGCCAAAACGAGGCATCCTTGGATCTTTCTCCCTTTAGCCGTCTACGCTTTTAAGAAAAAACTCGTTACCACTTGCGCCGAAGCGAAGTGTTTTTGGTTTTTCATCAAAGTGTATGAGAGTGAGATGCAGTGTATGTGCGCCTAACTTTTTTTTGTGCTTATTTTTAATTCGCGTCTGTATATAGGCAAATGATAAAGCTTCCTCTTAAACGGATTTGGAAAAGGGCGCCGACCTGTGCGGGAGAGGGGGGGGGGCTGATAACCAGCCAGCTAGCAGACATGGCACACTAACAAAAAGCTCGGGAAAATTTTTCTCGGCGTAACTCTATACGTAGGGGTAATTGATGGTCCTGATCACGGTTCAGATACTTATTTTTGCCGCGGAAGGCCATCTGGGGCCAGTACGGCGCTAAATAGCCCCGCCGCGCAGACTGACAATGATGGTAGTACGAGAAAACCTTTGCCCTAAATTAGCGATAACATTCGCGCATAGCAAAAATCAGTGTCGTGTCCATGATCAGAGCATCGGATAACCGCCGTAACCCACGTTTCATGAAGAGTTTTTTCGATAGTATTTCGCGAGCGCAATAATTGAGTGAGGCCAATTTGTGACCTCAGGTTCCCGCACGAATCGTGCTATCAAATGGCGTATAGTCCCGTAGTCATACACATTATGGGGCATACAGGAATACAAGAAGCAAGAAATGTGAAAAATGCAAAAAAACTGTGCCGGCGAGGGGATCCGATCCACAAACCCACCGTCCGAGAGCCCGTCGCACTATCCACCACACCAACTGCCACTGCGACACTGCAGATACAGGACCTGTTGAAGAGATATGCGCAGATGACCGGAAAACTCCAATGCAGCTCACCGCATGCCAAGTAGACCATTTGGATTTTGACCTTATTTTGCGCTGTTCTTCATGCCTGCTCAAAGAATACCCTACATACTATACACTGTCAACGCTACAGCTAGAATAGAGGGGGAATAAGTGGTTTAAAAAACGCCCATTTTTTTCGAATTGTTTTAGTGCCTTTTTTTTGACATCCAAACCCCGTTTAGCAAAAATGAACCCCATCGCTGTGGTCCTCGCATAGACCCCTACAACATGCAACAAACCGTTTTGAAAAAGCTCACCACGGCCTGAACGACCTCCCTGTGTTACAGCAGGCGCGCTTCGACGAGCTTTGTCGGATGTCCGGCACGACCAGAGGAGTTCGACGTCCAACCGATTCAGCCACAGGAAATCACCCTACGACGCGCTCCAGGCAACGCTATGTACAATGCAATCACTTGTAAGCTGTTGTCGTGCAAAGTGAAAATAATCGTGGTTGCAATAGCTGCAATAATCACGTGTCTCCAGTCGCGAACACTTCGATAATCGCGGAAACTGTCTTCAAAAGCGACGTAGTTATCAGTCAAAGAAAACATCACTGACATTTAGTTGTGAGCAAAAGAGTCAGATAATACACTAACCTCCTTCGCTGGTTCTGTCATGTAGGTCATCGCATCGGTGTCGATCCATGAAAGACCACTGCCATGATGTCCATGGTGCTTATCCGTTCTTTCCCAACGTACTCTATCGCTTGACGCACCTCCGAGCAACATCATTCGATCGCGAATTTGCTCGTGTAACGATGGATCCCACGGGGTTAGTCTGAAAACAAAGTAGATCTGCAACTATGCGTATTTATAACAATTCAGAGGATATTGTGGCGTGAAACAAACGAAAGCTCTCACGGTTCTAATCAGCATCCTATGTACTGCCATTTCCGCTGCAGACGCTGGGGCGTGTCAGGTGGACTGCGTTTGGCGTGGCACCAGCCTGTTACCCACCATTTGTTGAAGCGGGCAAGCGACAACGATTGGTGGAAAGCGGGATGGCTGCGCTACGCCCCGCCCCATGTTTGCTACAGCGTCTGCAGTCAAAACGACTATATCTGAGACAGAGGCTATCAGAGCAACCTGGAGATGTCGGATCAAGGTAGGAATAGGTAGAGCTTGCGGCAGGGCTATCGCTTCTACTACCTCAGAACAATTACGCGTAAGTAGATGTACGAAATTCCCCAGAAAAGATGACGAAACACAATATAAACAAAAATTTCCGAGCGTTAAGAGCTCGTGAAAGTCTTTTCCCGGTAACATACATGCATTAACAGAACCTCTCCACGCCATTCTTCTGGAATTACATAAACTAGACGAAAAGCAATTTCCGAACGGATGTCGGACTCGGTTCGAAGTCGCTCAGTGAATGCCGTTCCTCGAACGACAAAAGCTCCACCCACGGTGCAGAAAACACCTAATAGGTGGTACCTGAATGCAGTGTTTAGCCAAATGCGCATTATTCAGTCGACGGAAATCGGCGAACGCCGTTCGTCAACAGCAGAATGGTGAATTGAGACAAAAAGCGATTGATTGTAAGCTTCCATTCAAGAGTCTTCGCGATTCCCCACATCATTGCAGAACTGCTCTCATAACATTTCTTTCATTCGAAATAGTTCTGGATGCACTAGAAGTCGATGAACTGGAGGGGAGGGAGGGGGGGGGGAGGGGGAATTTCATAAACCGAATGTCAGGCAAAAAGGTAAACTCATTCCTTTCGAGGTTCCTACCAAAGAACCCTTCCTACTGTTCCATCTTCTTAAAGATAAACTGCTCATCTCTGTGGGCCCTGATTCTTGCCACGTGTGGGGTCAGTGGGTCCACAGCTGCACTGGCGTGCCACTTTCTCCTGGTCAAAAGTGCACAGCAACGAGCTGGAGAGTAGTTACACTCCGGTGCCCTCTATACTCCGCCCGCAATGCTCAATGGCCACGCCTAACCATGGCCAAAGACCCTGCTTGTCTGCGTCCTTTCACTCCTGGTTGTTCTCTGCCGCTTAGCTCGTGTTCCGCTCCGGGACCTCAGCACAGATCCAAGTGCTGCACCTTGAGGATAGCGCGGGCTGAGTATGAAGATGACTTTCGGGTACCACTACCCTACATCTCTGTTCTCGGGCACTTTTAAGTGGAAAACATGGCGTGATACGACAGATTCATTCGCCTCGCCCCACGGCAAAGACCGTCTTCAAGGGCTACTGTGCAGTTTGCCTTCAATGGTCGAACTTTTTCCAGGAACGGTCAATTTCAAACACAAAGTGATTTCTAGAACCAACGCAGGAATGATTCTACCATAAATAATCAAGCTAGCCGAGCTTGTCTATGTCAGTCAGCATGTCGCGAAATTCATAGCGCGGGGAGTAAACAGTAGGAAGTTGTTTCCATGAAGTGATCCCGGGGTGGGACAGGAAGTTTCCAAGAAGTGGTCCTGGTGTGGGACAGGAACATTATCGATGGGCGAAGATTTGACAGTGGGCTTTAAAAGAAGAGGGTCACCAGGCCCGAAGCGCCACAGCAACAGTGGGCTTGGCTCCAAGAACTGATTCGAGGAGGTGGTGTAATCAAAACATTAGGGTTGGGTGGCAGAATATGATGGCATATGATAAGGTCTGAAAACGGAAACTCATCATATTCATAGGGCAGTCCACAGAAACTGTGAAAACTTTGCTTTGAAAGAAGCTATGCGGTAGGACGTAATAATTTTTGATGGATAACACGAGGCGATGGCATTTGAGACTGTTAAGAACATGCGAGGTGGGGGGGGGTCACCACATCATATTTCAAAGCTTCGATACAAATTCTAGCGCCCGTCACAGATTAATTGCCGCCATGTTTCCATTGATCGTGATGTGGACACGAAGATTTGACGACGGAAACTGATAATCACAGATAAACGCGACAGTGATAAGGAGTAGCAGTACCACCACTGATACTATAAGTGCCTTAGATTAACAACATTAGTGAGTACACCATGAAGCGTTCTACATGTGCATGTATATGTGCATCTTAGCAAGACGCTTCAGTGGCAGATAATGCATGAGGAAATAGCAGGCCCTGAGGGTCAGGACGCAAGATGCGGCGCTACAGCGCCCGGTTTGGCCGGCCACCCTACACTCCACACAGTATCAGTACAAGAGTCAGACAACACAGGGAATGAAAAGAGAATAACACAATTATCAGACTGTTCGTGATATCGGCCGGCTGCGACTTCCCCCCCCCCCCCCTGTTTTGATCCTTCCGTATTTCGTTTGCATGGAGGTTGGTATTTCGTCATCACGTGTGCGTGACGTGTACATGATACTCTCTCACCACCCTGCATTTGCAGGCTACAATGCCGCACAATTACCAGTGCAAAACCATGTCACAGTGGTGATTGTGCGGCATTGTGGCCTTCTTCGGGTCCCAGCCCCCGTCCTTCTGGACGATGGAATCGACAAGCTGCCTGGCGTCGAGTAGTGGATGATGGTGGTGCATACCTCTAATCTTCAGGCTGGTTTGATTGAGATATTTAAAAAAAAAAAGTCGGACGAAAGGACTATGCAACGACTCAAAGTAGTTGGACACCCAGAGTTGGACTTCTTCGCGGTTTGTGAACTTTCTCTCGGCCAGGAAGTGCTGCATCGACCGGAACAGATGGTAATCGGATGGTGCCAGGTCTGGGCTGTATGGCGGATGAGGCAGGACTTCCAGCCCAATTCCTCAATTTTTTCAAAGTGATTTTCGCGACATGCGTTGCGAAAAGCGAGCGAGTTGGACAAGCGTTGTCGTGGAGGAGTTTTGTCGACGTCGTTTCGACACCTTGACGACGCAGTAAGAAGAGAGAAGTAACTTTTTTCTTTAAAAAAACAAGTAGACATAGACAAAAATATATCAAAAGATGCACAATAAAAAACCTCTTTCTAATAGACAAAACTGTTTTGAAAAATCTTCTATAGTAGGAGAGAAATAAATGGACAAATTCAACGCGCATTTCTTTCCGAACAACCTAATATGTCGACTCAGTGATGGCCAGGGCACGCCGGCAACTGGGAAAAATTTTTGCAAAATACGATCCCCTTGAAAAATCCTCTTTCGAACGACCCCCTCCCCCAGGTGCCATCATCTCCCGAAGCTCTCCCAAGCTTGCACCCCTGTTCCGTACTTTTTTCGGACACTCCTCTTTTTTCACCAAAAAACTGCCAAAGGAGGAGATGGAGGGGTGTAGCGGGAATCGGAGAAAAAGCGAGAGAAATTATCAACCGAAAACATTTTTCTTGAAGGGAAACACGACTCTCCCCTGGCTAAGGTTCCTCAACGTACGAACTACTGAAAGTAGTGAGAAGTAGTAGCGACGAGCGTTAATATACCAGTTTGGCTTACGCACAAACTCGTGCGGTGTACAGAGTGCATGCGTAAGCAAAACTAATTATAGGAAATGCATGATCCCGCTGAACTTAAATAGAGCTCCGATCCTGACGCAACGGGGCACTAATGCTTCTGAGGGAAAAGAAAAGCAGACTACAGCGGATTTGCCAGTGCACAGGCTCCTTCGACTAAAGAACGAAATCGTGACTTTATAAGAACGATGAAGAATTAGACCACAATTACAACGGTCCTCTGGCCGATAAGACTGCCATGCTGTGAACCACAGCCCTAAGCAAAGCGCAGCGAAAACTCTTAACCATAAACAAACTTCTTCTCGATGGGCATCCACCCCTTTGACATTGGATCCCTTTTCAAAGTTTGTGGGACTCGGGAAAGAATTCAAGACTATGGAACCTCCTCAAAGGCAGTGGGCACGATAAGCCTCTAAGATGAGTAGGATGAATACGCCTGGCAGGACAGAATTGGCGCCCCTGAGCAGGTGGTGCGTAGCGCCTTTCCCAAGGATGCACACTTGTAAGGCCCCATCAAGCTAGGTACAACATGCCGACCCGAACGCCCACCCGCGCCCGCCCGCCCACTAAATGAACGACCGTACCTGATGCTCGTATTGCTTCATTTGCTAAGTAAAATATGAAGCGAAGGGATTGATATGAAGCGGCCGCGGCTGCATGGATATATGAGTACATACGTGCAGCCGTACCTACCGTAGCGGTTATTGGCACAATGCGAACGGGGAACTCGTCCGAGTTTTAACCACTCAGTGCTTACTGAGTGGTTAGAACCGAAAGCTTTTATTCGCAAGTTTTTGACTGTTTCATTTCGTTTTTCGCCCTGCTAGCACGTACCAAACTATCGTGCCAACTGCCTTTGAAAAAAAGGTAAAAAAAGCACAAGAAGGATCAAAGCAACATCTAGGCATTTCTGGTCCCCTCTTCGACCGACCAGATGGGCCGACACATGATCGTCGACCATGCCGAAGAACGTCGCAGTACAGTGAGAGTCGACAGAACCCCACTGAATCGAAAAGCAGAATAAGATCTCTCGCTCTCGATGAACGAATTTTTACGATGCTGCACGCGTTCAATTCCATTGAGGATCGCCGGATATCCTAAATGTGAATTGGCCCCAGTGAATAGAAGCAGGGATAAAAATTCGGTTAGGCGAAAGCCGATCTAGGATTCGAACCGCTACCCCCCCCCAGATTATGCACGTGGTAGTTGGCGCCATTTCCATTACATTCCATCAAGATATTCATAATATTGAAGGAGAAAGTCTTCGCCGTTGATCAATCCCTTTGTGGGATGCGGCACGCATTCTACTTCCATTCAGAATCGTAGTGGCTTATTGAATGCGATGTGGCCTATACAATGACTTGCGGTGGCCAGCCGATGTACAAGTCAGTGTTTTATCCTCCCAGACGAATCTGGTACCAATTTACCGTCCCCGGTAGAAGGCCTGGGCGGGAGTCGACCCCTGATTCGAACCCGGGACTGCGCGAGTGGTGAGCGCGCCACTTGTCTACACTCAAGTGTAGTGACAAGTGGCGCGGTCCCGGGCTCGAATCCCGAGTCGACTCCCGCCCAGGCCAACCAAGCCTTCTACCCTCCGGGGACGGTAAATGGTACCAGATTCGTCTGGGAGGATAAAACACTGACTTGTACATCGGCTGGCCACCGCAAGTCATTGTATAGGCCACATCGCATTCAATAAGCCACTACGATTCTGAATGGAAGTAGAATGCGTGCCGCATCCCACAAAGGAAATGATCAACGGCAACGACTTCATCCTTTTTAATCATAATATTATGTTACTGTGTGATATTCTCGAATGCTGCTCCTACTATTGTTGGCTTCGTGGAAAATAAGTGATCAAAAAGGAATGAAAATGTGATTTCAAAGCTTGTCTCATGTTTTGTTTCGCAATTGGTAGATGAAGTCACAGATTAGATAGTAGAAACCACGAATCATGTTAGTCCACAGTAGTTAGCTCGAAAACATCAAAGAGATGCGACTCTCGGACCGACCCGATGCGTGCAAGCGAAGGATCGAATACATATGTAGTGGCGACCGTCGACCGAAAACCACGAACGCTGCCGCATTTGCTAAGGCATCGATGATCAAGTAGTAGGCAGGATATGCGCTTCTCAGGATAACCTTTGAACCAAATCAACCACCACTAGAATGCCTTTGGAAGTCACATGAACTGAGCGACCTCTCAAGTAATCTGTCTGGGCATAGCCGTATGAGCAGCTTAGGCGCTCGGCTAGTTGTGGCCAGATATGTTTCCGCAACCTTCAGCGACCACCCGCGCTCGAAACTACGGCCAGAATTCGGAGGCTCAAAAAATGGCCTCTCTAGAACTGCGGCGAGAAGCATCACATAGATTAGGTTGGCTGGATATGCTCAGTTCATTTTTTCAAACCGGCCTCCCTTTTTGTAAACCAGGCTCCTTTTTATAAAGCGAAGATATCGAGGTCAACACAGGTTGTAGATGCCAGCCGTTTATCCGTTTTGCAGTTTCTTGAGCACGTCTTTTTGGATGCCTTCACTTCACAATGCAAGCTGGCGCGAGTCAAGGTTGAACGTCATCTCAATTTTGTTGTGGGCTCACTATAGTAATCCGCATCTGTGATCGAATCTTTATAAGTTTACCAGAAATCTAGGTTATGCCTAAATACATCCATCGCAGACCCAAGGGATTGGTCTGAATAGGAAAGCACAAGAAGGATCAAAGCAACATCTAGGCATTTCTGGTCCCCTCTTCGACCGACCAGATGGGCCGACACATGATCGTCGACCATGCCGAAGAACGTCGTAGTACAGTGAGAGTCGACAGAACCCCACTGAATCAAAAGCCAGGAGAATAAGATCTCCGCTCTCGATGAACGAATTTTTACGATGCTGCACGCGTTCAATTCCATTGAGGATCGCCGGATATCCTAAATGTGAATTGGCCCAGTGAATAGAAGCAGGGATAAAAATTCGGTTAGGCGAAAGCCGATCTGGGATTCGAACCGCTACCCCCCCCCCCATTTATGCACGTGTAGTTTGCAGCATTTCCATTATCATTCCAATCAGATATTCATATATTTGAAGTGAGAAAGTCTTCCGCTGTTTAGTCATCCCTCTGGTGGATACGGGTACGCAATCTATTCCATATCCAGAATCGTAAGTGGTTATTGAAGGCGATGTGGTCTACGTACACGACGTGCGGGCCAGCCGATGTACACAAGTCATGTTCTTATCCTCCGAACGAGATATGGTACGAATTTACGTTCCGGGTAGAAGGCTCACCTGGGCTGGAGTCGACCCCTGATTCGAACCCGGGACTGCGCGAGTGGTGAGCGCGCCACTTGTCTACACTCAAGTGTAGTGACAAGTGGCGCGGTCCCGGGCTCGAATCCCGAGTCAATCCGCCCAAGCCAACCAAGCCTCTAACCTTTTGGGGAAGTGAATCAGTATCTGATTTCGTCTTGGGAGATAAACAATGATTGTACTCGCTGGCCTCCGCAAGTCCATTGTATAGGCCACATTGCATTCAACATGAGATGCAAGGCACGCAGGATATGCGGCTTCTCGAGGAAAGCTTTGAACAAATCAATCCACCACTAGATGCCTTTGGAAGTCACATGCTGATGCGACCTGCTCAAGTAATCTTTTCTGCAGAGCTGTATGATGAGCGGAGCGTCGCTAGTTGTGGCAGATATTTTCGCAAACTTCACGGACCACTCGCCTCCGAAACTTCGTCAGAAATCGAAGTCTCAAAAGATGGCCTCTCCTAGAACTGCGGAGAACATCAATATATTAGGTTGGCTGGGAAGCTCAGTCATATTTCCCAAAACCGGGCTCCCTTTTTTTATACCAGGCTCCCTTTTATAAAGGAAGATATCACGTCAAATATGCAGCGTTGTTATTGCCGGCTTCTTGTCAGTTCTTGAGCACCTTTTTGGATGCCTTCACTTCACAATGCAAGCTGGCGCGAGTCAAGGTTGAACGTCATCCTTGCAATTGTTGTGGCCTCCTATAGTAATCTTTGCATTCTATGAGCAAATCTTTACAAGTTACCCTAGAATCTTGGTTATCCTAAATCATCCATCGCAGACCTACGGATTGGTCTGAATAGGCAGCTCTTGAAGTTCAAGGACACATTGTCAGGGCAGTCCTTACCCTGCCAAAAAAGTTTTCGCCTTTCTTGGAAAATTGCAGCAAAGGCAATGCACTTGACTGCACAAAATATTGCGCTTAAACCTACTGAAGAATGACGCGAAGAGCTATAAAAACGACAACGAGAGCAATCGTCAATGTGCGGCTTCGGGAACCAGACAGACTGTTTGTCGTAATGAAGTCGAAGTTAACCATTGGCTAAGCCGTTGAGATGGATGACGGAAACGGATTGGGAGCTAATCCAAGTGGTCTCAGGAAATGAATGACACGCACGGAATCAGATTACTCCGGTCCCCTAACATTAACTAGTCTCAAGAACTGGATTCTGTGGAGATATTCTGCTATCGCTGATTTCCATCTGCAAACATCCGTGACAAACAGGCTTACTTTCCTACATTCGCAAAAATGAATACAAATCTCAATAACTTGAAAGGGCATAAGGCACGATAATTCGGTGCTCGGTCTAGAGTGGTGGCAGGGGTGCCGTATAGTGTGGAGAATGACGAAAAAGCTATGTGAAATGGTCGAAAATCTGCAAAACCCTTGTTCTACGCGACTCAGAGAGCAATCTCGGATGGTTGTGCATCGTGCCAAGTGACCGCTATGGCAGATATGTACTGCTGAATGTACAGCCGCGGAAAAATAAAACTTGGAACAAGCCCCAAATCGCGTTTCAAACAGTTCACAGGGTCATTATCAACAACAAAATCGAATCGACTCACAGGAGCTTGCAGGGTAATCCTCAACGAGCGCCGGAATTTTTTCGAGAACGGCTTGGAGTAGCACATGGAATCCCTGTTTGTTATTGCACGAAGCTTTTCTGCCTTCTACGTACGCCAGTTCTGACGCGCTTAGGATTTCGACGCCCTCCTGCTAGGCATCCAACGAATACATCTTTTTCCCCACGGGGATTCAACTCTAAATTCCCAAAATGCAGGGAACTGCTCACTCGTGTTGGTGGTCTTCTTCTTGACTCATAGCTTCAAATCATCTTGAAACATGCTTGACGGGTTGCAGCTCGATTGCTTTATACCGTCATTTTTGTCATCGCGATCGCCTATGGGTGCCGAAGACCTAGATTTCACAGCTTTTGTTTGCTGAGGGTCGTTTTGTGATTCGAAAACAGTTTTCCCAGGCATACTTTATCTATATCCACAATATTTCGGTACACAAGCCAAGGAAAGCCAAAACATAATTCGATAGAAAATTCCGATTTTTTTACTTATTCCAAGTTTTTTTTCGCAACTTTATGTATTCATTTATGCCAAAGCAGCCACGTAGACGCTCATATCAATCCTTCCCTTCATATTTTACTTCGCAAATAAGCGATACAAGGGCATCGTCGAACTTTGTGGCGTCGGTGTGAGGCTGTCTGGTCCGGTAATGTGCAGTTGATAAGGCGCTATCTGGTACCTTTCTTGAAAGCGCCGGCGGCGCCCTGCTCAGAGACACCGAATATGTCCCTGCTAGGCGTGTTGATCCTGAATGTTTTGGGAATTTATCGTGCCTCTCGCCTTGAACACGCCAGATAAATAATATCTCAAATCAGACGGTTGGTATGACATTATTATGACAGTGATGGTAAATTATCAAAGAGAGGAGAGAGGGGGGGGGGGCAAAAGAAAAAACACTTCGCCCGAGGCACACATCAGTAAAGCACGCAGTCCAGAGAGAAGACGGGATTCGAGTACCCAAGCGGAAGATACCCAATATTTTCCTCGATAAGCAAAAGCAGACTCTCATTCATCACCGTTTGTGATGTGGGCACTCAAACAGTGAAGTATTCCAATCGCAGCCGAACTGAAGATAGCTATGGATATTGACAGACTCCAAACAGCTGCGGAATTTTTTTATCCAGTCGTCCATGGACAATACCTGGGGACCGGAACTCTTGATCTGGAAGATCTCCAACATCGAGCAGCTCCAACAACGTCGCTACGGTCCAGGATAACATCTTCGCTGCAGTCGCCAAGGCGTGGGCTGACGATGTGGGCAGGAAATTCCTGGAAGGGGAAAACCGATATTCTCTTTAGCAGATTCGACTGAAAGCGACGCTGACTGTTACATCGAACAGTTAGGGAGAAATCTGTTCGTGTCGTCGCCTGTACCGCTTCGGTACTTGTACTGCTACAGGATTGGGTACCAACACATCGAACCGAAGGGCGTTGGAAATCTCGCCTACTAGGAATCAAAGAGCGTCGACACCCAGAAGAAGACGGAATACCGAATTGCCACCTGCCCTGAACCCCTCGACCACCGGGTTCGGGCGAGCTCAACAGGGTGGTCTACAGTGGCGGAGAAATCAACGACCTCGCTGAACTCAGGCACCGAATCACGGTCGCGTGGCAGAATCTCTCGATGGCGTCGTCCAGAAGGCTGTGGCAGAGTATTGTGATAGTGTGCAATGTGTTGCTGAAGCTGATGGTGTCAATGTCCTATCAGAATATAATAAAATGCCTAGTGCTTATTTTGCCTTGAAACCCGAGGAAAAGTGTCTTTCTTGAACACCCCTCTCTATAACTGTCCTGAAGAATTGGTAGTTGCCGCGACAAATCTGGCCCTAAAATCCTTGAGTAGGATAAGCGGCGAGCAGCGGGAAGAATCAACAATCAAGAAAGATTTTTTTGAGACGAATCATGACCTCTCCCTCTCAGTGGTCAGGCACAACTCCGGGTGTGTTTTACACAACGATTATGTGCCTTTCTACCCACCCACCCCTATTATAGCGTGTGACTTTTCTCCAAGTGTGGGTCTCTTCCGGTCCCAATGGCAAACGAATGCCTCGGCGCATCTTTGCGGCAAGTACACTGGTACGCAACCATTTCATGTGGCTGATATCAGCTGTTTCAAAGGCAGAATGCAACGGTGCATATTCAAGCAGTTTAATGATGACAATGACATCACGATGGGGCCATTTAAACGTCCATGACAGCTTGTTAACCCAACGAACACAAGATACTCATAAGGGCTCAGTCAATTGTCCAACATTCAAAAGGCGATAAAATTGTTTTTTAAAGCATGGCAATATTTTAAATGGCTTTGCATGCCTTTGTCACATCTTTTATACCGCAGTAAACCACAATTCCCCTAAATTTACAAGGTGATTGGCAGGCTTGCAAATGGAGAGCAGTCAAAGAACGCACCCTGTGCATTGACTGGAGACTGAATAACTTCTGCATTTCCACGAGAACGATTGTCACGCTCGATATACCACCTATCCATCAAATAATGGGCTATGCATTGAGGGTGGAGAATAATCGCCCGCCAATGGTGGCAATAAATGGCCACTCTCCTTATTTTCCTCTTCGCAATTCGAGAAAACCATTTCGTCTCGTTTTTTTCCTAACGCTTGCAGCAGCAAGTTTGCACTCATTATTATGCTCAGAAAATGAGGGATGAATCGATCGGGCTTTGAGAAGTCACGTCTTGAGGATCTGCCAGCAGCCAAAGATCAAAACCCTGACCATGAGTATAACACTAGACCATTTCATAAAAAACGCGAGAGGTTTTATTTGAATAAAATGAAGAGGAAAACTGATAAAAAGATGTTTTGGCCCTAAAAACAAACGTACATTCACTCTCGGGAACCATGGTCCTTGCCATATGTCAGGTGAATGGGTCCGCACCAGCTGAATCGTACCACTTTCTCCATACAAAACTGTACGGACTGGAGGGCAATGGTACACAGATGCCGTCTCCATACTCCGCCCGAGGTGCCGCACAGCCAGCCGACCCAAACCATAACCAACTGCGCTCGTTGTCTAAACCTTCTCGCTTCCGGTTCTCTACGGCTGAGTGTGTGCTTCGCTGCAGACCTTGGTGTCGGACCGCATACTGCACCTTGAAGATAGCGTGGGCGGGTTATAAAAACGGCACCGAGCAGCTCTACACTCCAGCCGAGTTCCCGTACATCTTTGAGCCGAGGAAGTGGCACGCTTTTGCAGCTCCAGGCCATTCACCTCGCACATGAAAACGACCGTCTTTGGAAAAGAGACGTGGTTATCACGTTCAAAGAAACATCACTGACATTTAGTTGTGAGCAAAAGAGTCAGATAATACACTAACCTCCTTCGCTGGTTCTGTCATGTAGGTCATCGCATCGGTGTCGATCCATGAAAGACCACTGCCATGATGTCCATGGTGCTTATCCGTTCTTTCCCAACGTACTCTATCGCTTGACGCACCTCCGAGCAACATCATTCGATCGCGAATTTGCTCGTGTAACGATGGATCCCACGGGGTTAGTCTGAAAACAAAGTAGATCTGCAACTATGCGTATTTATAACAATTCAGAGGATGTTTGTGGCGTGAACAACGAAGCTCTCACCGGTTCTATCAGCGTCCTATTACTGCCATTTTCCGCTGCACGATGGGCGTGTCAGGTGGACTGCGTTTGGCGTGGCACCAGCCTGTTACCCACCATTTGTTGAAGCGGGCAAGCGACAACGATTGGTGGAAAGCGGGATGGCTGCGCTACGCCCCGCCCCATGTTTGCTACAGCGTCTGCAGTCAAAACGACTATATCTGAAACAGAGGCTATCAGAGCAACCTGGAAGATGTCGGATCAAGGTAGGAATAGGTAGAGCTTGCGGCAGGGCTTTCGCTTCTACTACCTCAGAACAATTACGCGTAAGTAGATGTACGAAATTCCCCAGAAAAGATGACGAAAAAACACAATATAAACAAAAATTTCCGAGCGTTAAGAGCTCGTGAAAGTCTTTTCCCGGTAACATACATGCATTAACAGAACCTCTCCACGCCATTCTTCTGGAATTACATAAACTAGACGAAAAGCAATTTCCGAACGGATGTCGGACTCGGTTCGAAGTCGCTCAGTGAATGCCGTTCCTCGAACGACAAAAGCTCCACCCACGGTGCAGAAAACACCTAATAGGTGGTACCTGAATGCAGTGTTTAGCCAAATGCGCATTATTCAGTCGACGGAAATCGGCGAACGCCGTTCGTCAACAGCAGAATGGTGAATTGAGACAAAAAGCGATTGATTGTAAGCTTCCATTCAAGAGTCTTCGCGATTCCCCACATCACTGCAGAACTGCTCTCATAACATTTCCTTTCATTCGAAATAGTTCTGGATGCATTAGAAGTCGATGAACTGGAGGGAAGGGGAGGGAGGGGGGGGAGGGAGGGGGAATTTCATAAACCGAATGTCAGGCAAAAAGGTAAACTCATTCCTTTCGAGGTTCCTACCAAAGAACCCTTCCTACTGTTCCATCTTCTTAAAGATAAACTGCTCATCTCTGTGGGCCCTGATTCTTGCCATGAGTGGGGTCAGTGGGTCCACAGCTGCATTGGCGTGCCACTTTCTCCTGGTCAAAAGTGCACAGCAACGAGCTGGAGAGTAGTTACACTCCAGTGCCCTCTATACTCCGCCCGCAACGCTCCATGGCAACGCCAAACCATGGCCAAAGGCGCTGGCTTGTCTGCGCCCTCTCACTTCTGCTTGTTCTCTGCCGCTCAGCGCGTGTTCTGCTGCTGGACCTCAGCACGGATGCAAGTGCTGCACCTTGAGAGTAGCGCGCGCGGTGTACGAAGACGATTTCGGGTACCACTACCCTGCAGCTCCGTTCCCGTGCACTTCCAAGTGGAGAACCTGGCAGG
>MU913926.1:0-22820 GCA_036418165.1 Cooperia oncophora | reverse complement strand
AGGTCTATAATACCTAGGTCTCATTCAAAGTTCCATGGTAAGCTGGCGGACTTCCTCTGGTGAGAGAAGAAGAAGACTCACAATTCGCTTGACAGAGCATGTCTGACCATGTAGTATGGAACAATCTTCAGAGGTTCAGCTGCTCTTGCTTCGACTGCGAATTCGTAAGTGTTGTTAACGTCATTTTCTGTCGCCAGTGACTGTCCTAACCTCATTTTCGTCCTGAATGATGTGAACATCTGATGCTCCCTATAGTTAATAATTAGTCAGCATCTATCAATCAAGTTTATGATGGTAACGCACGGACAGGTTAATGAAGTACGATATGACGTAGTTTCAAAGATGAGCTATCTAAGACCGAGTCAGAACGAGAGTTACAAAGCCGAGACACATTCCTACCGATCAGAATGGAAGCCATAACAACCTCTTCTGCATTGTGCCATAATTAAATCCAATTAAGTTTTGACTCAAAGCCACACCCAAGTTCAAAAATGGGAGTTGTGTGGCTTGATCATAGATGAAAAGGTAGAAGGTGATCCTGCAGCAAAGAAGTTGCGAAAAAGCCCGTCTAAAATGTCTCAGATAGAACCCCATGCTGAACCGCGCCTGTATGTGCATAAGGCAAAGAAGGGGCCTGGTCGGACGAGTTCTCATTCGTCGGTGCCACCTGTTCTTCCCTGTCACCTTACTCTCACTATTCGGAATGGAGAGAGCTAGAAGCGGAGCAACTTCACCAAGCAGCAGTGAAAAACGCAAGTTAGACGTCGCCTTGGCCAGTGAGCAGAGCCGTGCCCCCGTCGCGCGCGAGCGGCGCTTTCATGTGATTTGAGCTGCAAAAGTAGTACAAAACCAGCTCTTCATGCTTACAGGCAGGACCACCATCTCCAACGAAGGCGCCTGAGCATCAAATAAACCCGGTGCGTGTCTTTGAGCAAAAGCTGAGCATATGCTGGTTGAAAGTCACGACTGAATGTTACGCGAGCCGCTAGCCGGCACAGTTCTTCCCTTGGTACGACAACGGACGTGAGGAGCATGTTCTCATGTACATACCAAAAAGGTGGTGCCAAGAAGCCCAATTACTCATCACGCGCATGCTGTAAGGTTCAAAGCTCGCCTAGACTAATCAAGAGCTCTACTCCTCCGGGACGGTACCTTTTTCGTCTAGGGAGATAGGAACACTATCTTGTACATGGCCCGGAAGTCACTGTAAAGGCCTCATCGCATTCAATAAGCAGACGCGTTTCTGAATGAAATAGCATGCATGCCTCATTCCAAAATGGGGTAGATGAACGGCGACAACTTAAAGGCACGATAAATCCCCCAAGACGACTAGGATCAATACTCCTGGCAGGATAGAATTCCGCGACCCTGGGCAGGCGCTGCATAGCGGTTTCCCCGAGGAAGGTGCCCTTATAAGGGCCCTATCAAGCCACAACTTTACGTCCCAAACGCCCGCCACGCCCGCCCGCCCACAAATGGACGACCGTTCCTGACGCTCGTATTGCTTCATTTGCTAAGTAAAATATGAAGCGAAGAGATTGGTATGCAAGGATGTATGGGTACACATATGCAGCCGTATCTTCGGTAGCGGTGATTGGTAAGATGCCTACGGGAAACTCGTCCGAAATCGATTTACAAGTCACTGAGAACGGAGGCTTTTTCTTCGCAGGATTTTGACCGTTTCACTCCGTTCTTTCGCCATTTCCCCACTATACAGCGCCCTACTAGCATTTTAGGCTAAGTAGGAAACCATCGTGCCAACTGCCTTTAAGCCTTCTACCCACTACTCACCAAATTTCCCGAATCATTGCCTTCAAGTGGGAATACATAGAAAAAAATAAGAAAAAGAAAAGAAAACCAAGAATAAAACGAAGTTCGGGCAAGGTGCGACCCAACTGGTGTTTGTTCGACATCGACGATGCGGCCCGTTGGCGAGAAGGCCGACTTGGTGGTGGCCGGAGCCATTACCATTCATTCACACCTAAGCCACTTCCCTGGTATTGTTTTCTCCAGACTCAACCAAGAGGACACATAGAAAATTACAAGACTCCTCGAGACTCGCGGCGTCTACTGAACTCCAGATTCTTCACATTCGCAATGTATGAACGCGCCTCAATAGGATAGCAGGCTACCTACTTGCATTCGGGACTGAAATATGACCTAACCGGAAACTTTCGTGCTACTGGTCCACACTGCGGAAACGCGGCAAATATAGACGGCTCTCACTACTAGAGCATTAGCTTAAAGGAAATCGAACGACAATAAATCCTTCATTGATCCAATAACGCAAGGATCCACCTGCACTACAATCAACCCTATTCAAAAATTCAGTACATAGAAATATTTATCTACGAACAATCTACAACCACAATCTTCTACTGCTTGGGCTCCTTCAAGTATGTATAAGGTGGCAGCAATTTTCCATATGCAAGCGTGAAAAGGTTATAGAGTCCCATGAAGAGGCAGATGGTACCTGAATTGCGACAAAATCGGGCCAAATGCACGTTCTACATGTTCAGAAATGAATACATACCGAGGAATCTTCACCATTTCTTGTCATGGCTCGATCGAACGGACCGGCCTCTTCGGACTTCTTTCCATCAAGAAGAGCTTTCTACAAGCAAAGGATGTATAAATGTATAAAGCAAAAAATAGAATATGAAGTGTGCAGTACCCACCGAGTAAACTTCAACTCTCTTTCTCAACTGGGGATCGTACAGCCCATACTTGCCCATCACGAGCTTGCCCACTCTTGTTCCCTCAGGAAGTCGGGGGAGGATTTTTCCACCAGCCTGAACATAATCGTTTTGTTAGCAAACCTCAACTACATTTTCCAGATATATATATATATATATATATATATATATATATATATATATATATATATATATATATATATATATATATATATATATATATATATATATATATATATATATATATATATATATATATATATATATATATATATATATATATATATATTTATTTATTTATTTGTAGCTGGTTTACAACTATTTGAAACTTATCATGAGAAAGAACTACAGATAAAATGAAAAAGCAATAAATCGAAAAAAAAACAAAATGCCTTGAAGAAACGGCGCTAACATGGTTCGGAGGCCTAAGGGACTATGTCTGCCCTGCGAGACCCCTGCCCAAATGGTAATACAGCAGACTATAGCCGTCTGAGATCCACTATCCTTAATCTTGGAGAGGGGACAGAGGTCAATTTGCTTTTCCATCCCCCCTACCAAATTGTGTTTGCACTGAGAAACAGTGTCATGCATAAATGAAAGAACGGTAAGAACTTCAAAGGAACTCACTCCAAGCTGCCATTCTCCAGGATTGAGAGGGTCGAACTCTTCAAGGGATGGAGGCGTCTTAAAAAGAGACATTAGAATCAATCTTTCACTGTTACGAATCGCATAAAACCAGTCCAAATCCTGTGTTGTGCCTAATTTAATGCTGAATGTATATAAAAAAATACAGTAGTAATGAATAAGCCTGGCTAGAATCAGGATGCAGAAAAGAAAACGAGGCGAACTACATGAACAATTACATATGGGCGCTACTCTAGTTGAAGGGCTGCGTTGCAAGACTGCTCACAAAAAGGGAACCTTCGAGTGATGGCGGCCCCATGAGGAATGTATAAATGTGTGTGCGTGCTCCTCTTTCTTGGTCTTAATCCTGTTACATCCCTCCGCTTCAGCAGCATAGTGTCCGAACAGGTAAAGGTGAAGCCGATGAGATGAGCATCAGTTTGGCCATTTCTTGATCAAAAAGGTATGTGAATGGCAAATTATTAATGCGCCCCAAAAGTTTTTTTAATGCAAGTGTCAGCCCCCCAAATAAAGTGTGCGCAGGGGAATGTCTACATGGTAAAAGACGGAAAGACCTAAGCAATCAGGCTAGTGAAAACGTCGTTGGTTCTACGGAGACTCTAAAAGTGTTCTATGCATGAACGATTATCCTAAAATTACCAATCAGGATGAGTGCATGGTTACTATGAGTGATACTTAGAACACAGCAGCGCTACGGGAATCACATGAACGGCGATCGTATTTGACCGCAAGGTAGGGGGAACGTCGTAGAGCAGGGATCATTCAGCACAGGATCAAGCTAAGCATAGTGAAATTTTCGACACTTCTGAGCACTGGGAACCCATCTGTATACACGGGCAAGCACTGTGTGGAAGTTAAATCATTCGACAGCTACAGAAGTGCATGCTACAATACAGAGGTGGGAACAACCGAGGCCAGATGAATTATTGCACTCCGTTTATGCAACAAGACGTTCTCTAGAAGCATTCTTGAATCTTCAAACGGATCGTAAGGCCTATGGTGTCGGCGCAGTGAGTTCCCTGAGTGACTCACAATCCTTCACAACAACAACAGAGCGAAAAATTTCTGGACCACCAATGTTACAAAGAAGTGAAGTGTTTTGAAGAGGGAGTTTTCTTAAGTCGAACGCTGCTTCTGAAACGCAAACGGCCAGGTATGAAAGATTATGGTTGCGCAAATCATGAAAACTCGTCTGTGACCCTAAATGAAGAGGGAGGGGTACCGACACCGTCATTCTCCAAGAAACGATGGCGATGGAACATTTTTCCTTTGAAGGAGACCGGGTACGCATCTGCTCATGGGCGCTATTTTCGCCTGTCGAATGTTCATGACAGAGGGCTAAAGGCTCACATGTTTGGGATCATACTAGGGCACTATTCTGAGGAGCATTTTCCATGGTGGTGTCCTGCTTACATTTCTTCATGGGGAGTGCAGATGGTCTTCATAACCAATGAGTCTCGGCTATCATAACTACTATCATACCTAAGGGATCACAGAATCGAAGGGAAACTCCGCGAGAGGGTGACTGCGGAAGGTTAGCTCCTTGCTGGAATGTTTCTTTTGGACTTTGGGAGATATCATAAGTCGCTATTTCCACAGCTCTGTGATGAGTTACTGTCACGCAGATTCCAAAGCATTGAAAGGTGCGAAAGCACACATGGGGGACCTGAGAACGGGCTTTGGCAGCGTTCAGACTTCGCGACGGCAGCGCTTGAGTCGCGCGTTCGACGCGATCGATGCGCATGCTTTCGACTGCATCGATCGCGTCGAACGCGCGACTCAAGCGCTGCCGTCGCGAAGTCTGAACGCTGCCTTCCAAGAACAAGGTGAATGACGAAAGAGCAGATAACCAACGCGATTAAAGAGAGCGAGCTCAGGTCGTCCAAGAGTAGAAATGAGCGCGGGATCGCAATGTGCCACAAATCGAAAACTCTCATAAAAAACAATAACAAACAAAAAAGTCATAAAAGGCGCTGATTTGTTTGAAATGTGGTTTCTACAAGCATCATTTTAAACACGATCAAAACTGGAGAAGAAAACAGACCTTGCCCGCATGAGTAGGATGGAAAGCCGATGCATATCGAACACAGTGAAGACGAGCGGCACCGAGAGTGCGAAGAGCCAGCATGGTCGCTGCAAAGGAAATACGAACAAATACACATTAAGTGAACATTAAGCGCTGTAGAGAGGGGGGGGGGCGTCATGCACTTTCGCTAGTTTCCCTTGTGAGCTTCTGTTGTATCACGTATCTCACAGGGGTGAGACCTGTAGACTTGGGCCAAATGTAAAGGGATCCCCTGCTACTGAATAGTTTTACGATTCACAGGTCTTCAGAGGAGGCGTCGGCACTCAGGCAGCGTTCAGACTTCGCGACCGAGGCGCTGCTGTCGCGAAGTCTGAACGCTGCCTCAGAGCGCGTTCATAGTTTTCGGCATCGAATATCGCTAAAACGCTGGTGAAAGCTCAAAACGCTGAATCGATATCCGCCTTTCTTAGTCGCTCAAAACATCCAGAACGCTGACAAACGCTCAAAACGTTGCCGCTAAGTATGAACGCACTCTTATACGGGTATCATTAAATACACCAAGCCGAATCGCTCCGAAAATCGCGATGAAGGAGATCAGAGAAAAGAAGACAGTTAGAAAGATGATACGAGCTGGCTCAAATAAGGTAACAAGCAATCGGCACCGTAGTTTCTACAAGGGAATATACAATGATTAAAATGAACTCTAATGTAGTTTAGCGGGACCACTCAGCTGCGCCTTCGCATCCATTCTCCAAACAAGGCCTGGACTTAAATCGCAGAGAAAAGGCCCCGGGGTCCCCCCCCCCGCCTCGCACCCACAATTTTTTGTTCTGGAAGGGCCCACCGCTTCCCAACCCACAAAATAAAGAAATGTTTTGAGGCAAATACGATCCCCTCTCCTCCCAGCCAGCAATCACGACCATCCCCTCCCCTCAGTGAGGAGCCTTAACCAAAGACTTGCTCTGTTCACTAAACCTGAGTATCCATCAGATGGGAGGCAGAAGTCAGCTGCCGAGTAGTCCCCCAACTACGGAAGCGCCCAGAAATTCAATGATAAGTAGTTCTAGGAAGAATGTAACAGAAAAGACATTTGAAAACAACCATAAAACTATTATCGAAGAAAAAAGCTCCAAAAAAACGCGTCTCCCACACGCGCATACCTCCTCATGCGTGGAACCCTTCCACAATAGTCTTCTACAATTGCTAACAAGAATCTTCAAGAACAAAACGACGCAACATGAGCTTTCAAAGTCAAAACAAACCAACCAAAGCGAGAACAGCACAGATTCTCCGAGTACTGACGTACAGGCGACACAAAAAATCGTTGCAGGACCACCTCGGAAAAGCACTTCTCTTTGGAGCGCGTTAATTTATCATAGTTTGGCCGTTGCAATCGTTTCATATCCTACCATTTGTATACCATACGATAACCTTTCCTTGAAAGTTGATTTACTCAATACGTGAACCCCTTTCTCCCATAGTTCTCAGCCACCAGAACTACATTTTTCAGCATCCCTTCTAATTTCAACTGAAGGTCGATGTCGTCCGCTTAGCCAAAGACTACGAACTTGAAAAATTCTAAAACAAAGGCCCAAAGATTTATCCAGTATATAGCAATACATAGTATAATTGTGAAATAAGTAATGAAACGAGCTTCGAGGTTTGGTAGTGGGACTTTGAGTCGTATTTTGACAGAAAATCTTGCCTGAGTAAAATATAGAGCATTTCTATTTGGTCAACTATTTTCAAACATCAGTTGGATGGTAACAATTTGTCTGTCCGTAATTTATCCTTGTTCTTTTAGGGGTTTGGGAGAGTGGGAATAGGTTTGTTTCGTTTCACCGTCCGCGTAAAAATGCCTTCGGTTACTGACTTTTTTTGCTTTTGCTCCACTTGCGCGATACCGTGCCCCCTTCCTTGCCGAAAATTGCGAGCATCTGGAAAGATGGTAGGTAAGGTGTGGGATGGGAAAGGGGCGGGGTCGTACCAGCAGAGAATTTCGAGGAGGGGGAGGGTCGTTTTCTGCGAAATTTTTTTCCTACCGGCAGCACATACCTTGTGTGAAATGGCAATGACAGCACGCTACCGCACGTCCTCTCCCGCAATAGCTCCTCATCTGGTACACTCCCCCCCCTCCGTTCCCTGTTTTAAGTCCTAATCAAAGCTCTGATTTTTCCCGATTTTCCTATCCCTTTCCCGGGAAGTTCCTGATAGAAAAAGTGCTGTCGAGGGGGGAGGGAGCGAAGGTCGTCATCAATCAACTACAATTCTCAACTATCAGGAATAGTAACTGGCTTAGTTCTGGAGTATCGTCAACTAGAGGAAGGGAGAGGGCTACATAGCGAAAGTGAAAGGGGGAAAACCAAGAGTCCAGTGAGCAACCGGCGGAAAAAATTTTGTCGCGGCTCGGAAGGATTTCCCTCAAAGGCGAATACGACCCTCCGCACCTATCAAATTCGATCCTATTGATATGAATCTTTCCAACGAAACTGTATCCTGTACCGGCAGCACGCTCCTCATCCAGTGCTATGCGGGTCCCAACAGGAAACATTCCGTGCAAGAATAACTTGTAAAATGACATGTACAGTAAACGTAAGAGAGAGAGATGAAAATTCAGATACTGGGAATGTTCGTGACTGTTTTCGAAGAAGCTCTGGCGTGAAACATCTCAGCGTGAACATCTTTGTATGTTGTTACGTTCATTATACTTGCATGGTTTCAGGCATCTAGAAACTTATTCATGGAGATTGAATCACCGGCCTCTCCAGGTGCAGACTCTCCGGCGAGTCCAACGCCATGCACTACTGAGATACCGGTCATTGCTGATGTTGCAGACGAGGTTAGTTATTGCTATGTTAGACCGAAATGCTAAATTCAGGAGAAATACGACCAAAGAATTGGTCTTATTGGTTTTTCTTCCTCTGGGGGGGGATATTCGTCATGAAACACTAAGTTAACTTCACAACATTTGCGGAGGATCGCTTGAAGACAAAGTGTACGCTCACCTACAAGGATTCTGATCCTTGTCATGTGCAGGGTGAATGGGTTCGCAGCTGCAGAAGTGTACATCCTTTTTTTCCGTTTGAAAACACGGGAACGAGACTTGAGGGTAGCCTGGTTTGAAGCTGTTCAGGTCTCCACCCGCGCTGCAGCGCACGCAGCCACAAGCCTGGCCATAAGCGAAGCCTGCCTTTTGCCCTCTCATGTCTGCTTGTTGTCCACCTTGGCTGCATTTTCGTTGCGGGATTTTGGTATCGTCCTGGTGCTGGGCCTTGAATAGCGTGGGCGGGGTCTGAAGCAGCTACCCCTACCCTCGGATATGTGACAAGGAGAATCGTAGAGCGCCGCGCTGGTGGGCGTCGCGTGCGACGTCGCGCCCGCAAATGACGATGGTTCCAGGTAGTAGATGGCGACAACAGGCAATTCAGAACCGAAAATAGTCATGAATGTCTACGATGACGGGGTCTACATGAAGTCCGGTGCTCCAATCGACAGGTTAACACGAGTTAAGAAAACGCCGCGCCCATCGCCGCGCGCGGCGGAGCGGCAAATTACGATTCTCTTGCCCGTCTCCCTACCCCTAAGCTTCATCGCGCTCTGAGTACAAAGTGTCACACTTGTAAATCTGCCTCCCCTTTTGACAGTACATAGCAAACTGCCCCCTCAGAGGTGAGTGTACAGTTTGTCTTTAAAACCTGGTTGCCCAAGGTACATTTCGAATGGTAAGACCATTTGGCCTATGGTTTCGCCTAAAACGCCAATGATTAGCATTTTCAAACCTTGGGAAGCATAGGGGGTCCTTACTAATGTGCCAGTCAAGCTTTTCTACTAATCACTGATTCTCCAGTTGGACGTTACTAGGCGAGAGGACTCCCCCTCCAGTTAATTAAATTAAGCGTGAGATGTCACGGAATTGTGACTAGGGTAAGCAGGCGCCGAGGTATAGTAGGAGGGGTTCTGTTCGATGGCTGGGATGTGGGAGGTCGAATTTGGCTTGGTGATTTTCTCGATGATTGTTCCCGTTTCCTGGGCGCCTTACTATCTCCATAGTAATCATGCGACAGTTTTACTGTTTTTCTAGTTTTTTTTTTTCGAAGCTATGTGCTCGCTTCCCCATCATCAACGAATGTTGGGGGTCGTAGTATTGGTAGAGGTAAGAGGTACGTAGGGTTGGGTGGTCGTGCTGATTTTGAGTGAAGAATTCCTCAGCGCCTATGCCCCTCCCCACCTTGAAACAGTGGCTGTGACAACGTGTACGATTATTGATCTATGTGCATGGGCCCGCTTCACATTTGAATGCAGCGCCAGGGGTTTGTTTCGCGGATGCATTACGTACTAGTCGCAGCGAGTAAGTGGGGTGACGTAGGACCGACCCACTGCACTTGTTAACTCACTGCGTCTGTGTCCCTCAAGTCGATTTGCTATCTCAAAGCCTGCGACCGCCTGGTCAACTAACTAGGAAACACCCTGACGAGGCTGTGGAACGAAATAGTGCCTTTCTGTGACTTCACGAGTGGTCCTGCTCATCTTAAGTGTTTTAGGCTGAAGTGGCGGAGGAGGAGATGATAGCTAGTGAAGGTTCCAGCAGTCGTTTCCCCGGTGGAAGTGACTATCAGCGAAAGGCCTACTCAAGTGCGGAATGGTGCGAGGTAAGTTGGGAAGCCAAACTTTCTTTCAGATGACCCGTTTACATGTTAGCGATGTCGATTTCCAAACGATCTCCTTTTCAGAGGTATCGTAAGGTCAACACTATTCATGATGCTTTTATGAAGTTGACTTCAATGGGCGACGTAACAGCAGTGTATCGACGGCCAATATGGGTTAATCTGTCAGCTGCAGAGCTTATCGCACCAGCTTCTGATGCTTTCTATGGCATACCGGCCTCAAGGTAGGTAGTCCGCTCGTTTGAAATGTGTATTAACAATGTGAAACTCCGAAAAGTTTATTTTAAAAGAACTCAAAAGACAGCAAAAGTCTGTCTTTGATGTTTTTTTGGAAATTAAACTTTTGGGCGTTTCACATCTGTTAATTACACATGCAGCATGGTAAATGCCGAGACTCCGGGACAGCACCATACTCCGAAGTCCGCTCTTTGACTATACTTCAGCACATCCGAGGCAGGAGAGTGAAAGAGAGGCTCCAAGTAGAGTCATCAGCATCAGGGCCCAGATTGGATTGGATAACGAGAGTTACGTCCCCGTCGCGGCATCGCAAGTACGAGTTGACTTGGGGAATAGAGATGCACGAGCGCCCATTTTGGTGATGGCTCTGTGCCCTTAGTCAGATTGCACTGCAACGCCGCTAGAAAAAACGCAATTACTGCTGTCTTGAATCACTTCAAATAGACTGGAAGTGATGTTGTACACTGCACATCCGAGACCATTCTTGTCCACGTACAGGTTAAAGGGTCTGCAGCTCCGTGCCACTTTCACCGCTCGAAGGTGCACGCGAACGGGGCTGGAAAGTAGCGGTACCGGTAAATGTCGTCTACCGACTCCGACTGCCCTATTCACATTGTGCAGCACTGGTGTCCATACCAGAATCCCGCAGCGAAACATTCAGTCAGAGGGAGAGAACAACTGGTAGCGCAAGAGTGCAGGTAAGTAGCGCTTTTGGTTATTGGTGGCCATCTGGCTGGCCGTGCGGCACTTTCCGTGAGCGGAGTAGGAGGCAGGCTACTGCAGCTGCGGACCCGTCCGCCTCGCACTGGCAAGGGGAAGGATCCAAGAAAGTGAATTTAGAATTGTCTTCATATGTCCTAATGGAGCTTTTCAAATTGATGTGAATTGAACAGCAAGCCATAGCTTTTGATAGGAATGTTTTCTTAATGCAGCATTACAGGAATGCGATTTTGGGCTATATCGGATTGCTCATCCATGAGAATGCTCATCAGTGTTTCTCAAAACAAGAGAATCCTCAGTATGGTTCGTTCAGATTTCACTGTGGTAGGGACTTTTAGAACATCTGTGTTTCCTTTCAGGGGTCGATTACAGTTCTGTAGAGAGCGCTGCAGTCACTCTAATGAGGATGGTAGGAGATGCGGTTACATCATCATTCCTCAAGAAATCTGTCATTGAGGTGCTCTCGGTACGTTTCGGTCCGTTAAAGCACTCTACGTTTCGGCCCGTTAAAGCGCTCAAATTTGTAAACCTGCATGGCCATTCAAGGTCTTTATATCCTTCGCACAGTAGAAAAAGAAGGGGAAGTCGCATCACCACCAGTACTTGCTCGACAAGGGAAAACTGAGCATTCTGCACGTATCATCGTTTTTTTTTTCGAAAAAGAAACAGGGGTGGCACAGGGGCTCGTGTTTTTGGAAGGTCTATTTGAGGCAACGATGGGGTGCTTTCCGATTGACTCCAGCCCAGCTGAAAAATCTGACAGTAGCATCAGTCGGCGCGCGCTTCTGTTTTTTTTCCGACAGTTTTGCCTTTTTGCAATTTTTACTATCCCCCATAGCACTTTGACTGCACGTTTTGCGTTTTTCCGTATCCTTTCAAGTTTCGCGACTCTCTAGTTCCTGTTCTGTCGAGGTATGAAAAGCTGCTTCAAATGGGAAAAGGCAGTACAGAAGTGTAACAAAAACTGTGCTAATTTTCCGCATTTCTAGTGGTGCTGCACTATTTCTTCGGACTGCCAGTCAGTCAGCACAATGCTGGTCGATTGAGTGTACTCAATCTCCCTCGAGGCCCCGAATCTCTTCTAGAGCTGTTCAAAATGGTTGGCTCCATTGCTCAACTGATAAAACTTATCGATACAACTATAAACGTGTTGTGAGTTTTCATAACATGCGGTACATGCTTTGCACACCTGTCACTAACAATAAGGGCCATAATTTCTAGGCTTACGAAGTGTCCTGATGAATGCATGACGGTACTCTTCGACGCTTCTCGACATGGAACACACTTTAATTGGATTTGGCTCCACATCGCGTAAGATATTCTATGATCTTCACTATAGAGCAAATGAATGATGAAAATAATGTCTTTAAGGATCACTTTCCCGGGCTCAATTGTAGATCATTTGTTCACCGTTGGAGCTGATCAGTTCAAGGCTTATGTAGAGGATATCAAGTTAAAGGAAAGGAATCAGGTTTGTCATGACACGCCTAAAAGTACGCCCTGCGCTCATCTGATGTTTTTGTTTGTTTGGGGGCCTTCTTTTGACATGGTAGTCCTGCCTGCAAAGGTGAGTTTTGTGCTAAATGCGCAGCTCGAAAATACGCAGTGGGCGGAACCAAAAACGGCTCTTCTAACCACCACAACACCCAACTTTCCAGTTTGACTGTAAAACAGCAACGGAGTTTCAGTGAGCTTCTATACTGGGCATTTCCGGCGGGTTTTTTTCTGCTTTTTTTCACCACTGAATCACCTACTATCCGGGTACAAGAAGAATCGCGATTCGTCACGCTGACAGTCGCCGGCGTGCGATGTCGCGCCCGCAATGCGACAATGATTCCAGGTCGTAAATGGCGACAACAGGCAGCGTACGAACGAACAAGTCGTGAATTGCCTACAGATTTCGTAACCCACGTGAAATCCGATGTTTCTCCAATTCGACAGCTAAGCACAAGTCAAGAAAAATGCCGCGCCATCGCGCGGCGCGCGCAGAGCCGGCGAATCACAAGTTCTCTTGGCCCGGGGCTCACCGCTACTGCCGCTGCCATTAGTATTTGAGCCGCGGCAGCTCTCCATTTTGAGGAGCCAGGGCGTGCCTTTAATAATCATTTTCCAATGTTTTTCCATCCCGTTTCTTCAGGTTTCGGCGGCTATTCTTTCTGGTATACATGAAGACTACAATGTCAAATTCAATTCTTTGTCTGATGTGTTCAATTTTCTCACTAGGCGGAGTAATACTGAATTGGGAAAGATTGTATCACGCATGATAAAGGTATTATTCCCACATTCCTTCTAATTTTAGCTCCTCATGTTCAAGTGGCTGTGTCACTTTAGGACAGCCTTGACAGCAATCCCAAGGATGGGGTATTTGACAACTTGAATTTCGTATTTTTCTTCAAATTGGTTACTTGCTCCGTCGACACTCTTAGATTTCTAATCATACAAAACGCAGATGCAGGTCAGTCTTGGTGGGCAAGACAAATCGTAATTTGTCGTGTGGTGGCGCGCGCCTACCGTGCGGCTTACGAGCGGGCCAGGCATAGGGGTACCTATAATGTCAAATAGGAGCAGCGAAAATCTAATGAAAACATTGACGAGACTCCCTGCGGGGCGATATCGGAGTTTTCCGTCTTCTTAAGTCTGTTAAAACAGCTGGGCAGGAAAACTCGCCCGTTAGGTGGGCGTCGCTCGCCACGTTTACCAACGCGACATATTACGATTGTCTTGACACATGTAGAAAAGTGTGAAGGAAATAATACATTCCAGCTACGCCAGCGAACTTTTTCCGTGGGATTCGCCAACTGATGTCAGTTGACCATCGTCTGGTGTTGTCCAATATTCCGTACCTGGACTTTGCCAAGCAGATGATACGCGCTCTCGATGTGCATTCACTTGCCGTGGTTTTCGCTTGTGTTATGCAAATGGCTCTCGATCCTCTTTATTTTTCAGTCGCTACATGTTGCTTGTAAATGAAGAGTAAACGACCTACAGTGAAGCGAAGACGTTTAGAATTCCGAAGCCATGCACAGATCCTGGGTTTGTCGAGCTATCAGGGAAAAATAATAGTCGTGGCTTGTGGTGAGTCTGAAGCTGTCTTGCACGTTTTTACAACCTATAGATGTCTGTCCTTTTGAAATATTCCTTTCATTCTTTCGTTTGCATCACTAATCGCAGGAGTGGGCATTTACAACGCATTCAGTCGAGTTTCTCGATGAAATGAATGCGGGGAATCTCACATAGATCTTGACGTTTACTGAAGACTCACGGGTAAGACCTCAGGAAAGCACTAGCTGATCAAGAAGGACGATTCACAGAAGGAAAAGGGATTCCAGCTATCGTCTGTCCTCACCGCGTGTAAGACGTTACATCCGTGATGAAGCGTGCGAACAAAGTGGCACGGCATTTCCTATTTAGTTGAGTCGACGTACCAGCGGCACACTCACCTTAAATCAGTTACCGGTTTAGGTATACTCTAGTTCGCCGCGGACGGTTGGGCGTGTCTGGCAGTAGGGTGCCACGCCCGTCGAAGCCGTTCTCTGCCTTCTTGCTGAAGACAAAAAGTGATAGAAACCGAATTATGGTACAGTCTTAGAACCTGCTCGCTTTAGCAGCTGGTGACAGAACAGGTCTGGCACCGCGCCAAACTCATCGCGCCTGACACGCCCAACCGTCCGCAGCGAACAACACTATAAGAATTAGCCATGATTCACCACACACTCAGCACTCAGTCCGACCCGGTTTTTACTAGCTACGAAGTCTTTCTTCCACCTCATCTTTTTCCAACCCTTCCCCAATGTCCCCTAAGGATCCCTTTTTTGGATTCTCGCCTGATTTTCTAGATAGATTTGTCAGTGATACTAGTTCGACTTCTAAGCACGAATATCACGCTCGTTTGGCTCAAAACACTCCAAATTACGAAATTCGTTGAAAGCGTGCCCCTTAACGTCAGTTTGACTCCCTGAATACGGACATCACATCCGTACGTCAGAAAAGGCTCTTGCCCGTCTCGAGTCTGTAGCGCGAACGCTGTACGTTTTCTCCTCATCCACGTGATACTCCTGTTTGAGGGACGCGGCTGCCTACGGGACAAGTTTCTATCAAGATCTAGCTTATATTCCAAAAAAGGTCGTGAAGATTCTTAATTTTCCGAACATTCGCTTCCAGTCATTTAAGTTTTTTTTCCTTGTGAAACCAGTTGGCAAGACTGTCAGTTCTAATATTTCCAGATAACAGTCACTTTCAGGACGAAATAGTGAATCTGATAGTTCGAGCAGCTCATTCGAAGCCGAACCTGTCTGTAGTTGAATATCCACCGATCGCTGAGTTTGCCTCTGGGAAGAAACTGCATTTTGTCATAAATGCTGCCATTTCCAGTCCTCCTTGGTACGTAACACTCTAGCTGGCATATTGACTTCGCTATGTATTCCTTTTTTATTTAAGGGCTGGTCCCATTATCCGGTATCTCCATGCGGTTTCTATTGTGTACGGCGAGACGAAGGCCAGTGAGATTGCGTGCCGGTTTATCATTGAATGTTGCGAGGCAGATTCGGTATGAGTTCTCGGCGTCTCCTGCAAGACTTTTATCAGACTTATAGCTACAATATGATTCAGCTTTCTGCTCTTATCGCTTACCTCACCACTACAGTGCCATACTTCCCCAACGTAATGCGATCCGCTTACGAATCTCTCGCCAGTGTTATGCGCACCGCGGATGAGGAAAAGGATCCAGGTAAAGATTAGCGTTATAGGGTGTAATTGTAATTGAAAAGATACTGTAGTCGGTGTTTTAGATTGAGACATAGTAACTTTCGCCTCTCTCCAAACGCTTGCAGTAGCCTGTAAATTCGTGTTCGTATATTTTCGCCGAAGCAGTGTAGTTTGACCCTTTTGACTTTTCATACCGAAAATTTTGGTTTTGACGTCCACGCCTTTCCCGCTAAGGTGCTCAGCGAAGGTTTCTTTGGCTATACACGGGCTGATGACAGTAAATGAACTGAACAGAAGGCACCAGTAGGTAGGTGCAGTAGCCAGAGCGACTTTCGTCATGGTCCCCAAACGAAGAAGATTCTGCTTGCCATATGGTTAGAGTATGTACGGCAAGCATATAGAAGATCCTACTTATACGGCTTCGTCTGTCTGTGTGTCTGCGCGGAAATTCGGCATCGCCTGAAGAGAATCTCTTGAGGGGATGGATAGGGCATGGGCCAAGATATACGGAACACACGTGAACTTCACGCTGAGCCCCGCTCACTGTGGGTGGGTGTGTTCTTAGCTAATAACCAGTTCCGCGAGAAGCCCGGAGCACGGAAAAAGTGGAAGGACGGTAGTAAATGGGTAGGCCCTTGAAATGAGGGATACATTCCCCATAGTGAGAGGGGCGTTTTATATAAAACGGCTGCTCTCGAAACGAAAATTTGAGGAATTCGTGGTTCGGTTCCAACTCAGCTTGTAGAGCGGTAGAAGCGGGAAACGATGGATATGGGTGAGTGCGTGGATTGTGGGAGCGGCACCCACATCGGGAGAGCGTAAATGATGGCGTTCGCTAGAAAAATTCTAGAAATTCGCGGTTCACTTCCAGATAAGTCTGGAGAGTGGGAACAATAGGAAATGAGAGGAAATAAGTCGGCTGACGGGAGGCATACCTGCAGTGGGCGTTGCTAGAATCAAACTACTACTTCCTCTACTAACTGCTGAACTACTACTTCTTTTCCTTACATCCTAATCTGTTGTAATGATTTAAAAGGTTTAAGGTTTTGATTACCTACACTAAACAACTGGCACCAGCCAAACGCCGAGCGAATACAAGTCTACGGTTCCATCTCTTAAACACACCAAATCGTTCACAGCAATCTACAAGATAGCTGGTATAGAAAAATCCGTGAAATGCCGGAGGGGGGGGGATTGTTGGTGAGGACAGTTCGCAGCCGTACTGCTTCACGGGCATTCTTAATTAGATCTCGATGTGCCCCAAATACTCCACTTTTACTGTAAATTCAATTGTCATAGTGTTGTTATAGTACTGAAAAGAAGTTCGATCCTCCGTGTCCTCAACAACTTGCGTGTTCTTTTTGAATGGGAATCGACGACGGATGCATCGGTGCTGAATATAAAGCATTTTGGGTAGGTGGGACAGAGCGGCTGTCGTTTCCAGCTTTTCTTTCAAAGGCAGTGGGCACAATTTATGGGGTGGGCGATTGTCGGCAACGTCATTAGTGCAAGGGTCAAGTGGGGTGTGGCCAAACGCCCCCTCACAGCCTTGCCGCCAATGACGCTGTCAACGACTGCCCGCCTCTAGCTATCGTTCCCAATGCCTTGGAAATTCCTAATATTTGCGCAATTCGGCTTGGAGGGGCATTAAGCTGATCCCATCAAACTGCCGACACTTCCTGCGAAACGTGTAATTTCCTGCGAAGTTATACGATAGCATGGAGCTGCGTTGACACTTGACAAGGGTCTACAGGTCTCACCAGGGTAAGACGTGTAAGTTAATAGGAATAACAAAAGAAACTAGCGAAAATGCAAAATGCCCCTCCAAAGCGGAATAGCGCCTTTATGTGCTACACTGGATTCTTTCCCTACTTGCTCGATGCTTTGGCATTCCATAATTCCCATCGCTATAGATTGTATCCTGATGCTGCTATTGGTGTTCTCTTCACTAATCTCCTCTACGCTGTCTTAAATGCAGCGGAAGAAAGTGTTGAGGTAAAAATTTAGCTTTAATGTTCCATCCTTACCTTCCAATGTTGATCAACCTCTTTCAGATTGGTGAAGCTCAAGTAGCAATGGATTTGGTACTAGCTGTGGCTCGTCTGATTGAAGTGACGGCACCTCACTCAAATCAGAAGATTGAGGGCGCCGTGGTAAGAGAGTTGTTGTCTAATTCTCGTTCGTTGTTAGACCCTTCCGATACCGGCCTTCTCATTCTCTTCTTGGGTCTCGCCTGCTACGGCTTGTTTACTCCCCAGACACCAAAGAACCCCATCTTGTTTTAGATTTTGAATCAATTTTTTCTGCTGATGCTATAAATCCTCTCTACTAATAGTCTATTTGTTTTATAGCATCGTCTAGTGAAGATGCAAATTCGCTACGCTTACAAGTTGATGATCCAGCTTGCTTCTTTACAACGAATTGCTTCTGTCAATCGTTGGCCGTGGTAAGTATTTAATCGATCCTCCGGGGTATACTCAGGACTACCTCTATGATACAGAGCTAACTGAAAATAATAAACTTGATTCATTTTAGAGCACGATATGGCAATTTCTGTATTTGAAGAGTATCGCACGACCGTTTTTAATTTCATTTATCAGCAATTCAGTCCTCTTTTGCGAGGCTATGAGAAACTCTTCCTCGTATCGTTTCTCACATGCTGTATTCAGGTCAGCTTTTTATGACTTTCTGCTGGTGGATCCCATGAAGACAGCATAGGGAGAAGTAAAGTCATGATTCCTGCAAACGACGAGTGTGAAGGAGACTAAGTTGTGCAGATGCAGTCAGAGCAGCATTCCTTTCCCATTGTTGCGGACTCAGGATGACATCAGTGGAGGAGGCCGCCTTGGAAACGCTCCGATTCACGCCCTGTCGTTTGTGGAGATCATCACAATGTACTGTACAAATGTGCTTCCTTCCTTCGATCTGAGCTCATACTGCTTTCACAGCTACACCTTGCGCCATCAGGTAGAGCTGTATAAAAAAACGATAAAGTCTTCGCTGTTGATCAATCCCTTTGTGGGATGCTTCACGCATTCTGTCATACTTCCATTCTGGATCGTAGAGGCTTACTTAATGGCCCCTATACAACGAGTTGCGGCGGCCAGCCGATGAACGAGTCAGTGTTATTATCCTCCCGGCCGAATCTGGCCCAATTTACCGTCCCAGCAGAGTAGAAGGCTCGCATGGCCTGGTTGGGAGCCGATCCAGGATTAGATCCCAGGACCGTGCACGTGGTAAAAAAATCATAGATTTCAAAAAAGTGTCGGGGAGAACACTTTTGCATCCTCGACCTAGTTCCCCTCCCCTCCCCACCCCCCAAAAACATCCTAACTGTATATATCCCAGTTGTCTCGTCGAATCAGTGGTTCTTCTAGGATGCCAAGGCATTGTTCGGTGATTCTGATGACCTTGTAGCATGGAAGTACGAATCAACGGAGCGAGCCAGTAAACTTTTTGAAGTTGAAGAAGCTCAGGTTGGTAGCGGGCAGTGCCCCTTATTGCCTGCCTGTAGCTGGAATTGAAATTTTTGAACGTTAACTTGTTAAGAAAGAGTCCTTCCTGGATGCTATACAATCTATGCCTCTTGGAAAACGACCAAATCAGCTGGCTCACTCAGGAACAATTGGAAAAGGCGCTCGTCATCTACAGAAAGTCCCTCTCCCTAGCGTAAGTTTTGGTTTTGCTAGCTCTCTCTTTCTTTTTATTTTTCCTTATGGTTTTATCAGAGCCATAGCTCAGGCTTTACGCGTATTCCAATTTTTTTTCTTTGCTCTAGGAGGATGCTCTTCACCGTGCCCATGTTTTCTTAGATGCGATGAGGACCACATGTCTAGCTAATTCAAGGGAGTCTAACCTAGAAGTTTGTAAACTAGTGGTGAGTCCATCTAGATGGTTCTCTGTGAATGCTGGAAGTACGCCTTTGGAGTGTTCGTCCATTATTTTTGCCCTGTCTGATTTTGGAAGTATCCCTTGAAATGTGAGCTTTAGGCTGACGTTATGACTGAAGCCTTATGTCACGATGCTCTTGGAGGCGACTTCCTGTTCCAGGATTGGGATATTGAGAAGGACTTTGTCTCCAGGTCAGGTTTTTGTACTCAACAGATGACTCATTGATTTCATGTACATAGATACACTTTGACGCGCTGGTATTTCGGTGGCGCTCCAGTGCTATAGACGGGGACGCAGCCATAGACGGGTATCGACGGGGACGCAGCCATAGACGGGTATCGACCGGCGCCGGCTGCTGGTGTTTTGAGTAAGTGTGGAGAAATAGGATGGTCCCAGGCGGTATCGTTCGGTAACGCTGCTTTTTATTCGCCTATTCTTTCTGGAAACACCATCGTCTGTAGCGTTGGAGCGACTGCATTGGCAGCTGGTGCAGTGAGTCGGTGCGCGTCCTCGCGAAGTCTGCTTTACCTTCGCCGTTCCATTAGTTGTATGTTTAGTGTTGTAAACAACAGTTACCGTAATCTTTTAGGTACCTGGAAATATCGAAACGCCTTGATTCCAGTTGGATTAGTCAAGGCTTGATGGAAGTTGTAGCAGAAAATCCACCATGTCTATGGTTTATGCTTCCTGTAATTAAAGCTGAACTTGCTACCATAATGGTGAGGCATTTTTGGCGAGGATGGTCCCATATGGCTGCGTTTCATGATTTTTTTAAGTACTGTCGTGACTCCTGCACGACTTCTTCGCATCGGTCCGCCGTTACGTCCATTGCGCAGTACCGCACGCGCAACTGTCAACAACTGCCATGTTTAAAGGACCGTTTTCGCAGGCCGCACTGGGGTCTCGCCGCGCAGCTGTCTCTTCGCTGACCTATTCGACGCAACTCCCTATTTTTGGGCCCACGAGCAGTCTTTTGGGCTGGAGTCGTCGAGTGGAGTTCGCAGTCGTCCGTTTCTACGTCTCATTCGTCCGTCTGCTCATTATCGTCGTCTCTCCTCCCCCCTTTCCCCTCACCCACGAGCCTCGGGCTCGTCCTTGCCTGACTTGGCCCGTCCCACGATTGCGCAGTTGCCACCCTGGGGCAACTATGTCTAGCGCATCCCCCGCCGTCCTTCGTCTGAGGAATATCGCAAGTGGATTGGAGAAGATCAGGACCGCAGGTAGCTGGAGAGCCTCCATGGCCCAGTCTTAACGCAGGGAGCCGGCACGTAGGTCTTTTAGCCTTGTTAGGTGTTTCTTGATGTTTTTGATGTTTGATTAATGATAAATAACCTTCCGCATTTTCTTTTCCCTTTTTCTTCACGTGTTTAAACACGTTTTTTATTTACGATTGATGCATTGCTCATTCATTGGTATTCGATGTGTAGTTTCTCGCATATGGCTGATAGCCCTTTACCAACTAATCGATTGCCCCGTTAGGATGTCCGTAATTGATTCATATGAGAGTAGACGTGTTATCATGCTTCAAAATATGGGACTAGCGGGACCGCAGAAGCCCAAATCTTCGGGGAACCACAAACGGGCGCAAAAGGCATTCAGGTTAAGGGGATGAGGACCGCACGCGTTGCCGCGTGGCATGGATCAATACTAGGCGAGACCCCCCTTGGACGCCATGGGACCCAACACGGCGCGCACCTCCCCATAAGGAACCACCGCAGGCGGGGAGCCGCGTCGCGACAAGTACCGGCCGCTTAGTTGATGCATTTTCAACTGCGCTTATAAAACAGCTTGTTATTTCTGTTCACGGATATTTCGCTGATGTACAGTACCTAGCGAAATGTAGTATAATCCAGCTACTACCGTTTTCGATTGGTAGTTCTTTTCATGCCGCACTGTGTTTTTGTATAGTCCATTTTCAGGCTAAATTCGAAAATGTTGTGGATAAGTCACGGCCTCCAACTGAAGAGATGCTAGATCGCTTTGATAAGTGGTTGTATATAGTGAGGAAAGGAGACATTCTCTCAGAACGGTATTTCACCTTACGAGCCCCTTTGAATCTTTCGGAGCCAGAAAAATATTTTTGTAGGTTTGAGTTGACAATGGAGATGATTTCTTATGTTTCATGCTATGAAGGATTCTTACTTCTCATCGAAATTTGGAGACATTTCCAAGTAAGGTGGATCAGTGACAATATTACTTCTAGTCTTGTAACTGAATACTACATAGTGTACCCCTTAAACTAAACTAAACTTTGATCTTAGCCAAAAGGCCGAGAAGCACCTTCGCTTTAGCTTTAGCACTTCTTTCACTTTAGCGAGAGATTGTACCATACGGTTGGATCCTCTACTAGGTGTTCCCTCATACGAAGTGCCGGCACTTGGCCCGAAAAGCTCCTGATGGCTTGATCTCTCTTATGATTTCTCTCCGCCTCAGGGAATGCTATGTGCATGCAAAAGCCAGCCGGCTGGGCGTGGCTGGTCGTACCTATGGCGTAGCTGTTGCGTGCGTATCGCGCGTCAAGTGGCGACATGGGTATAAGGCAAGAAAATCGTAATTCGCCGCGCCAGTAAGCGTTGCGTGTGACGCCGCACCTCACGACGATTTTAGGTGGCGTTGGTTAGACAGACAAGTGTCTACCATGTCCTTGACTCCATGAAATCCGATGCTCAGATCGAAAGAGCAAAGCAAAGTAAGGGAACGTCGCCATTGCCACGCGCGACGAAGTGTGATTTACGATTCTTTTGCCCGTCTTCCGGCGGACATGGAAATAAGAGCAAACACAAGCCTCCAGGATCAGTGCAGTGTACCTCTGAAGGGCGGAAGTACTGCAACACCGATGGTGCGTACCTGCTCAGCTCCCATAGAAAAAGATCCATCTGTCATGTTAATTGATTCTCAGTTCTAATTGTGGAAATTTGCACTTCATATCTCCTTTGAAATTAAACTGTCAATGAGACAGCTCACTTTTCTCATCGACATCTCTTCCTCGCATACTTTTTCTCGCTTTTTAGGCCGTTGCGTGCTTCATACAGCAGCATTCAAGCTGGTTCACAACGCTATTCTCAAGGGAGAAGACGCCAGATTACATGTGAGGATGAACAACTTTCTTTTGACAATGTGAAATCATCATTTTGCTTTGTTTAGATCACTATGGATGGAAACACGGAGATATACCGGTTAATTCTGCAAAAGAACATAGGAGATTTGGGTCATTTATTCCCGTTTGTTATGTGTTTC
>MU913925.1:2456-25741 GCA_036418165.1 Cooperia oncophora | reverse complement strand
AATATTCAAGTGCTGTCATTCGCATTTTCCCGCATTTTCTTTTTTTCCTTGTGTCTTTTGATGCTCATTCATAATTTATTACTTGTCTTAATTTATTTATTTGATTTTACCAGTCGGATCGCCCGGCTAACGCCGAGCTCTCCTCCTTCTTGGAAGCCCGGCTTGCGCCGAGCTCATGCAACTGCTTTAGAGTCGTGACTAATCGCTGTCTTCTAATCAAATGAATGTAGAAACGCGCCATATGATCGCAGGGCACTTTCATAATGAAAAGTTCAAAATCTGGTCATGGATAATCGATTACTCTCCTCCCCATCTCATGACAGCCATGGATGCTTCGGTCTCCGCAGTCGCTGCGTGCTCCTGTTCAGGCGAGCGTCGGTCGCGCCAATATGGTACCCCTTCACCTCACCTATCCCCAAACTAACCTCAGCTATTCCCCGCTCAGCCACCCTACAGGTCACGCTCAGCTGCTACGCGAATAGCCCGTGCAATGGTTCTAAAGTGCACTAAATGGTTGTGTTATGTTGTGGAGGGTTGACTATCAAAACGCTACCACAATTTGATAATGCAACATTAATCGGTTCAGTTCCGATTGCGGTCGATCCATTTTCTTCCCATCTTATCGCAACCGTAGACGCCTTACCGCCGCAGGCGCTATGTGCTCCTAATCGCGAAATCGCCGTTCTCATCTGGTATCCCCCTCACCACATCATATCCCAGTGACCCTATTTAACTGGCGCCCACTCCCGCACGTGGATGCAGCCGCCACGTGAGCATCTGGTGCAACATAGGGACACTACGCCGCCACTGTTCTTACCACCGCCTTGCTCGTGCTCACGTCCAGCTCCCAAGCGCAGCTCCTGCAATAGCACAGAGTCTATCACAGTGATTGGCTTAGATAGGGGAGCTATTCACAATCCAAACAGCTTCCTAGTTCGTTGCTGTAACATGGATTAGCTTGCAGTTTTGCTAGCGGTTCTTTCCTTCTCTCTTGCCGCCTGCTCCTATTCAAGCGTACGCTACGCATCCCCTTACTGTACCCAGTTTGCCCGATTCAATCCATATGCCTCCTTCCCCTGCATGGGCTCAGATCCGACTGAGTACGCGCAAGGAAGTGAGGATGGGAGAAGGGGGTCACTCGATACTAACTCCCACCTTCCTCACCTCACCCCATTCCGTACTCGCCACTTGTTTCCTCATCCATTGCGCGTTTCTACTGAAACGCGCGCTACGCACCCCTCACTGTACCCCCCCCCCTCCCCGCGACCCCTTCCCTCTGCCTCCCTCCAATACATGTGCTCAGCTCCGGCTGAGCACATGCAGGAGAAGGAGGCAGGGCGACCTGGCACCCCCACCCTGCCCCCGCACGAGCACACGTCAGCTGCCACGGCAGCAGCCGCTTGCAATGCGCTCGGAGCGTACCGAGTGTTGATCATCTAATATAACATAGCTCAATATATCGCCATCAAAACATTTGGATGCCATACAATTCTGCACGATGGGTTCCCGGTTTGGCTAGCGGTCGTTTTCTTCTTTCACTAACGTGTTTAATCCCGTAAAGCATTTTGCGGACGGACAGACATACAAACCGACATACATACATACATACATACATACATACCTACATACCGACAAACCGACACACAAAGTTTCTGCTTTATAGAATGTAAGGATTACGACTCATATCCATCGCGCTTCTCATATAATATATCCATTGATGTTAAACGTCGCGCCATTTGTATATTATCAGCTTTTGTGTCTTTTTTAGTTTTGCAGATCTTTCATTTTTCGGTAGTTGTTTGCCCGCTGCTGACTTGGTCTGCTGCTACCAGATTAGCAGCGGGCAAACAAGAGGAGTGGTTGTATCGAGACCCTTTTCAGAGACGGGGAGGGGGGTGTATTTAGCAGAAATTCGATCAAAACGGCCCAGTTGATACGCCCTGCCTATGATGGCGCATTACAGGAGGTCCCGATGCCAATCGCGCCGAATCTGAAACTATTCCTAAGACACACTTGGTGCAAAAACGGTGTTCTATAGCATTACCACAGTATTCAAAAACTACTGAATAGTGTTATTGCGTCGGTAAGGGCTGCGGGTTTTTCGTATGCGTACGAAAGGGGTGGCCGACCACATCCACAACGGAAGCGAATTTTTTCGATATAGCAGGCCTAGAGGATAACAAAACCTTCTTAGGTAGGCCAGACATTCCGAAATGTTCGGCACATTGCTTTTCTTTCTGTCAGTGGCCTTGCTATGAAGACTGTTATAGCTGGTTTCAAAGCGATTAAGAGCTTGTTGGTGAACCCTCCACTCACGTAACGAAGCGATCACAACGGGGTAAGTCCCTCGAAAAAGAGATTTTTCAGAATCGCCTGAACTCGGTAATCAGTGGCTAATCTTATCAGTGCTCTCTGCTTCCTCCTCTTTCTCGCTCCACCACTCACGAAAAATTGTGTTTGGCGAAGCAGTGCTTTCAGAGGTGGCTTGGCTTCGTGACTGAATCGAACCCTGAAATAGCCTCGCTCTAATGCCACGCAACAAGCGTAGACCTAACTAAACTCTCACCTGCACTTTGGCAATGGCCGCCGATCACAGATTAATATTCATAGGTGCTGCGCACTATGCATTTTCTCGTATTTTTTTCTTTCTTTGTTGAGTTACGCATCACTCAAGTTTATTATTTTTTGTCTATAATTTATATTTAAGGGTTTATTATGGCTCATTTTCTTCGCGTTCCTCAAATTTATCCTTGATTACCCTCGCGTCTGTTTTGTCGTTTATTTTAGCAGATCTTCCATTATTTCGGGTTCGTTTGTCCGCTGCTAACCAGACTAGCAGCGACAAGGGGGCGAGGGGTCGTTATGAGAAACCCTTTTTAGGAGGCGGGGGGGGGTCGTATTTAGCTGAAACTTATCACAACGCGATGGCGTGCCCTGGGGCAAAGACTGATCACTGACAGGCGCTGTCATCACCAATTCGATGGCTGTTCAACTGTCAAGTTCCAGAAAGTTTATTGACTTGAAAAAAGCACCACGACTAAAAGTTTTAAAACTAGCGAGGAAACCATTGCAGCGGTGCGGATGCAACCTGAAATTTGTTTTTCCGACGGAATTAGAAAAACTGAGAGCTGTCACGCGCAAAAGCTGCGCTTGAGTTTCTGGGAAGAATACATAAACAGGATACTGCTTCCCATCATCAGAATGGATGCACCTTTCCGCATGCTTCTGGACTTCCCCTTATCCTCATAGACGAGAGAGCGTATGAAGGGGCGTGGTGGGCCCTAACCAGTGCGACTGGTGGGAAAGCCCACCTTGATTGCGCTGCAGTCCACGCCACTTCATGCGCCTCTCGTTTGCGGGGGTAATGATTGTACATATTGAAATATTTGTACGACAACAATAATAGTCAGCACCTCTACCAAGTGCTCCACACCACTGGCTTTCGGTTGGCCACAAGCGCTTGAGCTTTGTGGCGCCTAATCTTTCTGAAGACTTGCTAAATTGCATTTGAACCGTATTATTAAATTGTCCGGAAAGTAATGGGGCACTTCACGACACGTCTCGTTTCTTCCCTCTCTTCAAAGTAAGCACAATTAGTTCACAGATGCGATAACGCGGTAAAGTTTCTGAATATAGTAAAGCATCCTTCTATTAGGTTGGCTAATAAGTAATGGCCGTTTTTTCAACTGAAAAATTTGTTTAAAAGTGAAATGTTTTGCAAGCAAGTTATATATCATCTGATAGGAAACTTCTCGTAGTATAAGAATATCAAAAAAGCTTTGGTTGAGGATATAGTTTTTGTGAATTTTTTAGTCGTTGAAGTTGGAAGTGAAGTCGGCGAAAATTAGCATCTTCGACAACTGCCTCTATTTACGTCTACTCGAAGTGCTAAAATCGCTTAAGCTGCTCCATACATTCGGAAAAGGTTGAGGTAGAAGTCTCAGCAAGGGAATCTCAATAGGACGCTTTGGAACTAATTTCAAGAATTTCAAAGTTGTCAACCTTCACCTCGCCGATATTGGGCAGGCTCACGTCTGTTCCACCTGAAATTTCATGCTAATAGTTGAATTAATTGAATTTGAATTCGATTTTCTAATACTACGAGAAGTTTGCTATTAAACGATATTAAGCTTGCTTGCAAAACGTTTTACTTTTGGAACAAATTTTTCGATTGAAAAAACGGCCATTACTTATTAGCCAGCCCACTGCTAGTTGTCTGGCTAATAACTTTGCTAAGTGGGCTGAGCTAAACAAGTAAATCGGCCGTTCTTTTTTCAATTTGAAAAATTTGTTTCAAAAGTAAAAAGTTTTGTAAGCAAGCTTAATATCATTTAATAGCAAATTTCTCGTAGTATTAGAATATCAAATTCATATCAATAATTCACACTAAATTAAAGCAATTGAATCATTAGAGTGAGAACAGACGTATGAGCCTGAGTATATCGAAGATGCTAATTTTCGCCGACAATTCACTATACCAACTTCAACAGACAATAAACAATTCACAAAAACTATATTCCCTCAACCCAAATTTCCATTTGCCTTGAATATATCTTATACTACGCAGAATGGTTCCTATCAGATGATATAAATTAACTGACATTTGCCAAAAACGTCTTCACTTTATCAAGAACAAAAATTTTTATCAAGTGAAGAATAAAGCGCCATACTTATTACACAATAATAGTACCTTAGGGCACTTTTTTTCAAAAGAGATTATATTTATAAGCGAAAAGCAACATAAGGGCCTCTACGGTCTTGCATACATGAACGCTGCAAAACCGTTCGCTATAGACAGGAGAATAGGCTTTCTTGTAAATGTACTATTCAAGTGGACAAAAGAAGCTACCGCCTCGTGGGCAAGGGTGACAAGTTAAGTACAGGGGGAAGCGGGCCATAAAAAAAAGGAACTTTTTCTTCTGACTTCGAGGGCTATCACTACACTTATATAAAATTACTTATCGGACACATTTACCACACATATTAAAGAGCATATATAAATTACTATCATATATCCGCCCCACAGCCTTTTTTCATGAGAGGAGCAGCCATACAGAGAGATTCCTCGCCACGCGACCGTCAAGTGCGGGCTGCGTGAGCTTCAGCGAGATTCGGTGATTTTCGCCCACTGTAGACCACCTTATTATAAACTAACCGGCCGAGCCAAAGTAATGATGGGGTTAATAGTTCAGAGATTTACCTGCTTAGATTTACCACCTTCCTCACGGTACTCAGCAACACACTTCCATTCCAAACGTAGGCGAAAGTTTCTCAAACGCCCTATTCGATTCCACCAGTAACGGATGGCACCCCAATGCTGCTAGCAGTACCAAAGTTTCCAGACGGAAGGTAAGAGGTCGGCGACCATAGTAGAGGCAGAGGATATTCTCTTCCAGTGCTCGTAAGTAACCGCCAGCGCCCCTTTCCAGCCAGAGGGGCCACGAAGGAACAATATCGGATTCCTCCATCCCAGGATCACGTCCGGTCACCCACCAAATCATGGCACGCCTATGGCGACTTGAGGTGAAGAAATGATGTCACTAGGACCGCTAGCGACCATGGCGATGAAGCGGAGCTGTTGATGTATCAGGGGTCTTCACCAGATCGAATAAGTAACTATCTCCAGATAGCTATCCATGGGTGACTCATACAAGAATAGTATTCGCAGCCTGTAAATCCGGACACGGTGACATGAAATTGCCGAAAGCCGTCTTCTCCCACAGTTCAGGCCGCGAAACTTGGCAGAAACTGACTTAACATTATTTTTAGGATATGAATAAATGAAGGTATGGGACGAGGAGCCAAAGCTCCTGCTTATAGAGGAACATCTTGGGTATCTTCCGCCCTGGTACTCGTATCCCCGTTCTCTGTCTGGGCTGCGAAAACTTTGCTAATATGTGACTCGTAGATTAGAAATCGTCTTTTTTTATTTGGCCCCCACCCCCTGTATATGGCGAAGCTTGAGAATCCGAGAAGAGAAAAAGCTGACGTAGCAATCATTGAATTGCTCTAAATACTCATATAGCGAATAGTGAGAGCCTGTCAGAGAGCATGACAACGAAATTGTACAGATACTAGATTATCCACCCCGAGCAGTTCAGTCGGACTATGAACACAAGTCGCCACCATCGTTAAAACACCTGAATAGATCCAGCGTCATGAAACCGGTATGGGACATTAGCGACGGCGGAGCTTCCTCAACTGGCAGATGCTTACCTCGGAACTCCATTGAAGGTTCAGCAGTTCCACGGAATGTCCAGCAACTCTTGTGCTCTAGTTCTTCGAGCCACCGCAGGGTCTGCAATGCAGCTGCTCTCAGGAGGATAGCTCGATAATTTGATAGTACAGGGGCGGGGGGGGCTTCTGGGTCAGAGTCCAAAAAGAAAGTCACTTGGACAAGTCACATATCACAGGCAAAGTTATTCGCAAGACCAGAAAAGAAGGACGTGGTTACGAAAGTACCAGGGCGGAAGATACCCAAGATGTTCCTCGATAAGCAGGAGCTGGCTCTCGCCCATCACCTTCATGTACACCAAAATATGAAGTCATCTCCAGTCGCAGCCTGACTGAGAGACCTTTGGAATTCATGTCACCTCCAAACAGCTGCGAAACTTCTAGTATGGAGTCACCATGGATAGCTAGCTACCTGGAGACCAGTACTCTCGATCTGTGTGAAGACCCCGTCGAAAATCGCAGCAGCTCCGACGTCGCGTTTAAGACATCATCTTCACCGCAGTGCCAAATTCGCGATGGTGGGGACCGACGTAGCAATGGAACCGGACATGTCGTCCCCGGTTACCATCTTGGAAACCGTTGTACTGCCTACAGCGTCTGGTGCCACCACATGGAATCGGAGGGGTCCGCGAAAAACTCCGGCTCACTGGAATGGGAGTTGAGTACCTGAAGAAGATGGAATATCTGAGTAGGTCACCTGTCCCAAACCATCTCAATTATCCGGTTCGGGTGGAGCTCAACAGGGGTAGTCTACAGTGGCGGAACTCCCGGCACCGAATCACGGTCGCACGGCTCTCGAAGGCGCTCCTCCAGAAGGCTGTGGTGGAGTATCATAATAGTATTTAATTTGCTGTTGAATATGGTAGTAGAAATGTCCGATCAGAATTTAATAAAGTGTAACTTGTAGCGCCTCGAAAGTCAAGGAAGAAAGCGACTTCTTTTTTGCCCCCCCCCCCCCTATATACTGTACTACAGCAGGAAGAATATCAGGAGTGGACCTGGGGCTTTATGGGAATTCCTCTAGAAAACTATGCTCACCTACCTGTTTTCAACAGTAAGCTGCAACTTGAAAGTTGCGCCTATCCATCTTCCGGACACCTGCTATACAATATTATCATATCACGATTTATATGGCAGTATAAATGGCAGTGAGATCAAGAATCGGATATGATTCACGTAATCATATACATGTTATGGCTTATCACATTGGATCGCAACTAACAGAATACCCCTAATAGAATGAAGTGGAAGGAAATCAGCAAGAAACAAAAAGAAAAGATCCGAATCTTCGTCGTGCAGTTCTGCTATGGTTTCGGGCGTCCTTGCACAATTCATGCTTCCTCGCATGTCGGGCGTAGGTCCGCGATCGGTCCAGAGAATTCGGTCTTCAGCGAATCGATCTGGTTCGCGTGCTCCGAGTTGTGCCTTGGGAGGGAGGCCATTCGCGATTTCGTCGATAGTTACGGTACTCTGCAGTATTCTTGGTGCAGACGGGAGGGACTGGACGAGCGAGCGAGGTTAGATGCCGTTTGGAGTCGCGAGCATTTCGGCGGAGCCGAGGCTCATTTGGATTGCCAAGTAGGCGAAACCCAGCGTGAAATAGCACTGTACACGAAGGGTTACTTACCATTCAATGATTGACGAATGACATATTCTTGAAGTGATGGCCGCAAAGGGCATGCACTACGTTTGGCCTCTTGCGGCTTCAGTCTTAGCGGCGCCGCCAGATAATCGTTAGTGTCATGCCATTAGCCGCCAGCCGCCAGAATGTCACATTCGTAATCAGGATGTTAAACTACCCCTCAATACAAGTTTTTAGCGGATTTGGTGACTTAGGCAATTTAAAAATGAGCTCGGTGCCGAAATTGCTGGAGTCCCAAAGGCATTAGCCGCGAGCGAGCCATTAATTTTGGCGTGAAAAGTTGCAATGAGCGTTACAGTAGTGAGGTGGCTCATCCACTTCTTCTTCGATCAAAAGTGGTAGCCTACCGTGAGCGCAGCCCCAGAAATTAAATGCGGACTTGACCTACTCAAAGAGCACAACAAGCAAAAAGCCTTTCACGACCCGGAGCCAGTTTCAAGCCAAACACTCGAAAAGTACCCCTCACTTGAACACCCATAACTTCTTTGAGAGTAGAGCTTTTGGAGAGGTGGAAAGGACTGTGGAAGCACTAGGTTGGCACTTGTTACCTGAGTTTGAGCGATTTCAAAAAATTCCTTTTCAAGAAATTTTCTCCGTTGTGATCCGGTCGTGATCATCGGGGTCATTTACAAGTCCTTACGCTTTGAACAGCCATAACAAGCTTCATACAGGGCCATTCGTAAAAAGAAACAGTGCCGGAATTTCGAAGCTTTCTACTTTCCAGCAAGACTTTCATTTTATCCCTAGGCCTGCTATTCGAAAAAACCCCCGTTGTGATCACAACGCAACCCCTGCCGGACGACACGAAAAACCCACCCCTCCGACGCCATACCACTTCCAGTTGGTTCAAAGACTTTGGTATGCTTCTAAAACACATGTTTTCGCCAAGGGTATCAGGAAATAGTTCATTGGGCGCCAATTGGCATCACCTCTGTAATGCGCCATGCACAGGGCTCCCACGCAGAGGTGTTGGGAAGGTGCAACTTCCAAATAAGACTTCTCCGTGCAAGCAGATGTGCTCCTGCGACCAGAAAGGTCCGGAAGTGTATTTTCATCTGTTTATCAATTCATGATGTCATTGTGGGCGGAATTTTCCCGTCACCGCCCACTTCTGCGCTGCCAGGTTGCTTCTGTCTTCAGGTGTCTCTTGTGTTCTTCCCACGAATAACTCTTTCGTCATTGAAGCTCTACAACATCTGAGTATGGCTGCATCCCCACTTAGGAAAAGCCCTGCGCTTATGATCCCCCTCGCGGTCAAATACGACCCCGTTGTGATTATCACAACGACCGAAATCAAGCAGCACACCCGCCACGCGACTACTGCGACTTCATTCAGCGCGCATCGCGTCCTGTGTCTTCTCCGAATCATCGACGACTCCTAGTGTGAAATTCCAATGCAGGCCCATCACAAATCTCGAAATCATTATTGTTTTATCAGAAAGATCGTGTAAAATTTCAAATAACATCATAACATCTGTAACAAGGCAAAAGCTAATCGACAACACACAAACAGTTCAAACAAACAAATCCTCCAAACATGGAGCTATAGTTTACAATTGTAGAAGGAAATAGAACAGATTTTGCACCCTAGACAGCGATGACAGCTCAGACAAGAGAAGATTTCAACGTAGGTACCATGGGTGGAGAGAAGTACAATTTCAGCCGAAATGCGTCAACACCATTAAGATAATACCTGCAATGCACCATATTAATTTCAATTATCACATGCCATAAATACTAAAGAGCAGAAGCAAATCACAGGGGGGTGAATTAAGGGAGTTTTCTTGTACGAAAGAAGGATTACTAGGATTACTGTATGCGAAATCCTTAGTAATTTTAACTGCACTGGTTAATCACCAGGAACTTCTTCAACATAAGGCGCAGTTTGTCGACGGCGGGGGGGGGGGGGGCATTTTGCACTTTTGCTACTTCCCATCGACGTGTCGGCCTATCTAGACAGCCTCTTCTCGAGTTGACAGGTTTTAACATGATGGCTTGACTACCTTGTTCCAGCTTCACAAGAGTTCACAGGAGACATGTAAACCGGAACTGAGGAAGCAATGATAGTACAAAATCCCCCTCTCCCCGTCGACAAACAGCGCCCCAACATAATATTGAACAAAAATCCTCTGCTTCACAATTTCTATTTAAACTGCTTAAAAATCAACTCCATCAGATCAGTCCCTTCAAACGACCCTCGCAATGGCAGACTTAGGACCGCAATATTTGAAATATGCAAAATTGTATCCATCCATAGGGTACCTTGCTTTGGCGCACATAGGCAACTGTGGCGCTGTGGCATATTCTGGTGAGGCTATAAATTCTATACAATTCTACAAAAGCTGAAGCTCTCAAATGAGGAAAAAAAGAAATCAAAAGAAGTTTGGCGGGGAGGACACAGTGAGATTAGGATGCGCCCACTTTGGCTGTCTGCTGCCCTCACAACCAGGTGGGGCGGCTTAAACCGAAGTTGCGCCGAAGCACGTTCATAGTTCGCCATCCAATCGCTTAAATCGCTAACGATAGTTCAAGCGTTTAGATCGCGCGATCGGATCGGATCGCGAAATATGAACGCGCTTTCAGAAAGCAATTCAGAAGAATCATTATTGGAGGGCACAGGTGCAGGATTAATCACACTGCACTTGCACCCACTCGCCTGAAAAAAAGTGTATTAGCTTCCCACTGTATTACGTGAAATGAGTAAAGAAAAATGGCGCGAAAAACTCATGGTCCATTGATATGAACTTCGACTGGTCAAACAAGTCTCGCCTGCGAGCGTAATAAGTAACGGACCTGTCTGGAAGAGACATAAACCCAAATATTTCCATCGACTTGTGTCAACTGCAAGTCTACAACAATCTCACGCGATGAGGGCGCAGATTATGAAGCTCAACTTTTGGACAGACTGCCGCGCTCACACTCTCTCAGGTCATGATTTCGGAAAAAAAAACGGCCAGTTCGGCTTGTTGGGGACATCAAAAGGTATTTGTCAAAACCTGTACAGATCACCTTGTGAAGACTTGAACATACTTGTAAGCTGAGTGGCTCACCTCTACCATTTCGCAGCTTCACAAAAACTCAGAGATTTTACCAGAGCAGCGCCTTGTTACTAAACATGAACTAGCAAAAGGAACAAGCAAAAGTGCAAAATGTCAATCCCAAGCCGAATGGCGCCAAAAAGCAGACACTGCAAAGCACGGCAACGGACCTTTGAGACCTATTCTCTTTCCCTTTTCTCCACTCATTTTACAAAATTTCATCACATGTGATCCACGTTGCGACGCGACGCCGTAACGTCGATTTGACATCCAATCTCCAAAAACCTTATTGTTACAGAGGAAAATAATAAATTTAATTGTTGCAGGGAAGGATACAACGTCCACATTCTACGTGTTCTTCGGCGGGAAACAGCAGAAGCGAAGAAGTCAACGAGCTCTTCAGATCCACAAAATGGTGCTTACGTTCTCTCGCGAGTATGTGTTCTACCGTCCAGATTATTGAAGTGAAAATTTAAAAAATGCTGATAAAAGTAAATTTTATACGACTTGAACTTGAACACACCTGACAAGCCGTTTTTCACGAATGAACCCTAAATTGCTGTAGAGACGTTGGAGCATTTACATTGGAAACTTCCGTCTCGAGGACGACTTCGTCACACCCCTGAGCCTGCATTCTTTCGATAGCCCGCCGGACTAATCTTGTACCTGAAAGCAAGACATAAGTCAGTCACGGATGTTTGAACACATGTTGAGCACTTGACACAGTAAACGCCGTGTGCATTGCCGGCCATACTTCCATAGGCGCATCGAATTTTGTAATGTTCGTATTAAGAACAAACCGCCGTAGTACATAGTGGGTCGTGGTGTCTTTGCAGACCCATGGCCGCTAAATGACTCTCTAGAATGGCAAAAAGCGAAAACAATCGCGGAGAACACCTTGTATAAAGACCTGGCAACCTATCTGGACGAGTTCCGGACCTGCTCGTTTCTAGAGGCAAAGCTATTCTCTGTCACCTTCAGCTCAATAACAGTTCTCCTCGCAATCCAATACTCATACCATCTAACAGCAACAAAAAAGAAACGGAAAACGTGGAGTAAAAACCGTGCGACAGAAAATTGTTTCTGAGTTTCGATGGGCGGGAAAACCGAGGAGGCGTCAGAACTGCCACTTCATGAGAGCCACAGCGCCTTCGTTACTATTGTGAAGCCGCGAAAGTGGGATAATCTTGAAGATTGTGGACCGGACTACTTGAACGAGGAAGGACGCCTAGGAATTGCTTGAGCGAGAAAACTTTCTTTGAACCATTCACCATTAGGTACCTACCGTACACTTCTCGGCGCTATCGTAGTCCAAAGGGGTCCTGCGGGAGCGCCATTCTCCGGAACAAGGCTAGGGGTCGAAGCACAGAAGAGTCTCCATGAAATCTGCGCTCTAAGGCTAAACCTTGCTTAGGGGACGGGATATTGAGGCGCTGCCGGACCCGTTCATCGCACACATTGGTGTCTACTCCTATTGCTTCGTACACTTTTGCCCAAGCTGTAGAAGCAGTGTAAGGGAGAGGATCTGTATGTCGGATGCTCATTGCAGGGGGAGTCGCGAAAACTGTGAGTCATCTTTTCATACAGCCAACGCGACGCATCTCCTTCGCCATTAACCTTCACCAAAAGAATCATAGGAAGAAAAGAAGTTAGGAATAAGGCCGCGTTGATGCTCTACGACTGCGGTTCGAGAGATTCGGCGATCTGAAAGATTGCGCGACGAAAAAAGTGTACGTTTCGATCTGAAGACGACGGAGATTGAGTGGTCCAGCGATTTGGGAGCATGGCTTTCCTGGAGATTGCGCGTCCAAACCATAGATATCTATCGATCGGGGCCGGGCGCTAGCGATCGCGGAGATTTAACGATTCGGCGATTTGCGAGATCGCCGGATCGTTCGACACAAGTCGACGGAACCCTCAATTTCCTTAATCGCCGGGTTGCTCAATCTCCGCAGTTGCCAGATCGATAACTATGCGTTTCTCGTCGCGCAAACTTCCAAGCTTCCCAATCTCCCAGATCGCCGACCCCCCTCTGTCGCAAAGCTAAAAGGGGAAGTGTTTAAAACTATCGCATTACCCACAAAGATTACTATTCGTCCAAGAAGGCCTCTACCGAAATGGACGCCACCACAAAAGATGAAGGGAAAAACAAGGACAAAAAAGTTTTGGAAAAAAAGAATAGCATAAAAAACTAGCCGAGTCCCAGCTTCCTATACAGCTCATCAATCGCCAACATAGCTAAATATCCCTTTCGTCGTCCTTCGGCATTTCTGTCCAGCTTACAAACAACTGCACCAACATAACAATCTGCGGTCGTATCGTAGGCCTGAATGACAAGTAGTAGAGAATACAATGAGGACAGAAAAAAAGAAAATGCAAAACAAAACGAACCAAAACGCAGAGCTCCGGCCAGTTGTGAATAAAATACCTGTATGTGTATATAGAATAAGGTTCACTGAGATCTTTGGTTATAAGGCGCATGATATCCCCGATTTGTGTTTCGTCCTTAAAAAAACAATAAAGCAAAACTATATGGCAATATGATATGATATGCGAAATAAACAGCGGCATCGAACGCCAGGGGAGGGAGGGTTGCCATCTAAGTGCGCCTCAAATCGGCACAACCTCATATTCTCCTAACTACACTGAAAGGGTAACTTGCTACTAATCCTGTCAAAAAGTGACATATGAAGCAGAAAACGAGTGCCAAAGTGCTAGGCTGGGATACCATGTAGCCATAACTTTTCAATGCAACATTTCATAGTCAAACAATAAGGAAAGCCTCGCCTCACCTTATCAGTCTACTAGTAATACATTTTGAAGGCTTTTCATTGCACTTTTTGCTTCATCACAACCGAACATGTGCTGATCTGGCGAACCTAACGTTCCATAAGGATCGTGGCGATGATGACGGATTGCCTGAAAAATGATGAATTAAAGAAAGAAAATTGTAGACAACTTGATACGAACTTGATTTAGCGGTTTTTGCGCAGACGTATTTTTTCATCCGTTTCCGTTCTAATTTTTGGTACCCTACAAACGGCTTTCTAGTGACTCTGTTCCTGTACGGACGGTTTACCACAAATGCTCGTTGTTTGATGATTCCCCCTTCCTCAGGATTAACCCGCCGCGTCTAGGCTCTCACGGCTTACGACTAATCGCGATATCCAATCAGTCCGACAATCCCGCCGCTTGATGCTCTACGAAAGTGACACGCTTGGCGCCTCGACTTCACGTAACGGTCTATGTGCAGGGTACAGCATCGTTGTGCGCGAACCCATAGGGGGGGGGGTCGTACTTGGCCGCTGTGGAGGTGGGGTCGTTAATCTCAAGGTCACGAGCCCGGCAATGCTTTGACATTTCAATTGATAGTGAGAGTGGAGCTATGGAAGTCAAGATGCTACAAAAATAAAATTTATTATGAGCGTATTCTTTACAGATTTAGTGCGACGTTTAACAGCACCTCTTCATAGGCGAAACCCGAAAATGGGTGTACTTGGCCGTGGGGGACGTGGGGAGTATCGCAAAAGTAGGCTCGCTAGGCATCAAACAGTACAAAAGTGTCATTGATAAGTTTGATGGAACGGACGGAATCGCAGCAAGGACCCCGACGGTAAGGAGCGACTACAAAATAATAAAAATTTATTAGCCACAGAGCAAGAATAATAATAAATAAATAATAAATAAATATCAGTTAATAGCATGAACTCGTAAGTACGTAGATGACTAAGCAATACGTCTCAAACAGATTCGTGCGTATTGTCCTTTTCAAACCATTTTTTGTTAAAATTTTTTTTTTTTTTAAACTCAAGCATCCTGCCTTGCATGGCTAAAAGCAGCCTGCAATCAACATTATACATCGATTTCCACCACCTTTGCGTAGGAGCGCCTATTATGCACGGCGCTCAGGACCAAATCGATCATGAAGTAGCCGAGCTTCTCTTTCACATCATTCTGTGAAAAGGAAATAATGTGTGTTTTGAAGGCACACTGAAGTTTCCGAAGGTGTATCCTCACAATGGCACAGAAGGAGTCGATTTTTCGGGTGGGTCAGAGGGTAGCGCGTCTGTGACCCATCTAAAATATCTCCTGAACTAGCGGGTCTTCAGGAAAACTGTAAAGCTTATTGGAAAGAGAAAAGATAGGGCGGTTTCAAGACGATTTTAATCCTGATGAAATTGCGTTCGAATAAGTAATCCTCGTGTGAAGCATAAAAACCCGCTTGCCCATTTACCCCTAGCCGATCCGAAACCCACCCCTAAATGTTCAGAACGGGGAACATGCAGATTGTCAACTATAAAACGCGACAGTAAGGCACATTCCCGTGCATACTGCTAAACCGTTCATAGCAAAAAGCCGCGCCCACTGGGCCCGATACACTGACTTTGGGCTTATTTTTCACCAATTAGCTTACCGCATATATCACCATTAGTCGCTCTTGCTTGTCGATTTGTGCTCGCTTCTTACTTAAGTTGCAATGATATGAATGTTATCGAACTGCGAGTTCTATTTTTGAATTCCTAAGTAAAATTGTAGGTAATGGAGCTGTTGCTTATGATTGCATGAGGTCTGAAACAGCCATTATGGCTGGATTTAGAGGCAGAGTACCGCCTTTCGAAAAACACTCAGAATTCATTTCAGAAGCATTGTGGTGAACATGCTCTGCTGTCAGTTTAGCAGCAGGAGGAGGGGGGGGGTCGTAACTGGTAACCGCACGTTCGAGGGGGGTCGTTACTCACAACTACCAATTTTGCACATCCGCATGCGTACCCTGTATATGTGGCCGCTGCGACTCTACCTAGGGCGCGCATAAGTTAATATCATTCGCGAAGGAGAGATCATTTATTTCATTTTCATTAGAGTTCAATTTATGGCGGAGGCAAAATTCAAGAGAAATACGGTTCCATCCAGTAAAGCAGAGTAGTGAGGGGGTAGGCATAGCTGATGCTTAAATAGCTCAGAGAAGACGTACGTTTTTGTCGACTGTTCCACTCGCTTCTCAGCGAATTTGCCTCGTCTGCAAGCCTCAATGGCGGCTTTGGTCGTCTGCGCAGCGCGAAGTCTAACACTTGGAAGGTGGAAGGGATATAAAGGTGTTGCTCGGCTTATCTGTAACCTATGTCAGCGCACAGTGTCAATCCTTCCGCAGTTATGCAAATACAGCGACTTGGTAAATGGGTCATCAGCTGAAGACGGTTCACTTACCACAACAGAAGACATTCGGAGAAAAAGGGACTACGAGCTGACAAGGGAGGTCGTTCAGGCCGTGGTGAGCTTTTTCAAAACGATTTGTTGCATGTTGTAGGGGTCCATACAAGGACCACACAGATGGGGTTCATTTTTGCTAAACGCTATTGGGAATCCAAAAAAGGAATAAACAATCGCTCAAAACAAGTTTTATCATCTCATTCGCATCTGTTCAGCTGTAAAGCAGAATATAAAGTTTATAAAGTGTTTCTGAACTAGACATGAAAAAGAACATTGAATAAGGAGCGAAATTGAAGGGCATTACCTTTCATACAGTGAGCCATCACTGCACTATCGTTATCGGGGTTTATATTAGCATCCCTTCGCGCTCGCAGTGGCCATTTAGAGCCACGCTGGCCCCAGATCACGTCTTCGCCATAAATAATTGTCGGAATCGTGATCAGGGCCATTAATTACCCCTGATCACCATTCTGACAATTATTTAGGAGGTCGATTCTCGTCTGCATACAAAAAAATGAAAAGCCCCTCTTAACGACGCTGAGACTGCTTTAGGGGGGGAACTGATAGGCCACCGCGTGGAGAGCATCGGCAGGGAGCCATTAATTAATTATAACTTCGTCACAACACAAAAAGCTCGGAAAAAATTTTTCCAGCGTAACTCTATACGTAGGGATAGTTGATGGTCCTGATCACGGTTCTGACACTTATTTTTTGGCGGCTGAACAGGCCAATCTGAGACAGGTATGGTGCGCTAATATAAGGACCCGCCACGCAGACCGACAATGATGCTGGTAGGCGAGACAAGCCTTTGCACTCAAATGGCTGCTCCACGCGCTGCGCCATATATTAAAAATGATGTCATGTTATCATCGGTAACTGCCGTAACATTTTCACGGGTGAGTAGTAATTTACCATTCAAGAGAGGCTTCTGATTCGATAGTAATTTCGCGACGTAATAATGAGTGACGCCCGTTTTGAACCGTGTTCCGCATAGAATGTGTTCTTTAAATGGCGTATTACGGCATACACATTATGGAGCCCTACAGGAATCAAGATGCATGAAATCTGAAAAATGCTAGGCAAGGATTCCTATCCATAAACCCACCGAATGAGAGCCGCGTCCACGCTTAATGCGGCACACATTCCATCTGCCACTGTGGGCGACATGGGAAAGTGCAGTACCGTTGTGAAGAAGATGGCAGATGACCGAGTACCCCAATGCAGCTCACCACATGCCAAGTAAAGCATTTGGATTTTGACCTCATTTTGCGCTGTTTTTCATGCCTGCTCAAAGGTTACCCTACATACTATACTCTGTCAACGCTACAGCTAGAACAGAGGCGAATTAGGTGGTTTAAAAAGTCCATTCTTGTCGAATTATTTTTTGACCTTTTGACATTCCCAGTACCGTTTAGCAAAAATGAACCCCATCGCTATGGTCTTCGCATAGACCCCTACAACATGCAACAAACCGTTTCGAAAGCTCACCACGACCTGAACGACCTCCCTCGTAAGTGCGCCTCAAATCGGCACAACCTCATATCTTCAACTACACTGAAAGGGTAACTTGCTACTAATCCTGTCGAAAAAGTGACATATGAAGCAGAAAACGAGTGCCAAACAGTGCTAGGCTGGGTTACCACGTAGCCGATCATTTCAAGCAATTCATAGCAGAACAGTAAGAAAGCCGGCCTTACTTATAGTCTAGCGAGTTATAACATTTTGAGCTTTTTCCATTGACCTTTGGCTCATCACAACGCGAAGATGTTGCTGATCCTCGCGACGCAATGTTCAAGTGGATGTTGCGATGCCTCGATGGATCTGAAAATTGATGATTAAAGAAGAAAATGTAGGACAACTGATAAGACTCTATTTATACGACGCTGATGAGAAAATAATAAGCAAAGAAAGCAACGTGCAGTTTGCGGGCGTATTTTTCAACAGTACGTCCTCATGTTTGGTACAAACGCTCTCTAGTGATCTTTCCTGTACGACGGTTACCACAAGAATGCCCACGTTGTTTGATGATCCCCTCCTTCCAGGATATAACCATCGTTGTGCGAAACCCATAGGGGGTGGTACTTGGCCGCTGTGGAGGTGGGGGTCGTTATCTGAAGTGTCACTCAGAGTCGGGCAATGCTTTGACATTTCAGTTGATAGTGGGAGTGGAGCTATGGAAGTCAAGATGTCAAAAAAATGAAACCTATTATGAGTGTATTTTTACAGATTTAAACTGCTACGTTTAAAAGCCCTCTTTTCATGCGAAATCCCCAAAAATGGGTTCGTACTTGGCCGCGGGGTACGTGGGAGTATTACAAAATTAGGCTCGCTAGGCATCAAACAGTACAAATGTGTGCAACTGCTTAAGTTGATGGAACGGACGGCATTGCTGCCGAAGACCGGATGTAGAGGAGACTGGTGCAAAATAATAAAAGAATTCATGTAGCCGATAATAGCAAGACAATTAAGATAATACAACAAATAATCAGTCAATACATGAACTCGTAAGTACGTAGATGACTAAATAATACGTCTCAAACAGATTCGTGCGTGTTGTCCTTTACAAACCCTAAACAAACATCTGCTTGCATGGATAAAAGCACCTAAATCCAGACATTTAACAGATTTTTCCAGCCACCTCTGCGATAGGAGCAGTAATGTCCGACGCACACCGACAATCGATCAGTGGATAGCCGAGCTCCTTTGCAGCCCATTTGTAGGCAATATATGTGTTCGAGAGGGCACTGACAGTTTCCGAAGTATAACCCTCCATGGAGAGTGTGACCCATCTAAAATATCTCCTAAACTAGCGGGTCTTCAGGAAAACTGTAAAGCTTATTGGAAAGAGAAAAGATAGGGCGGTTTCAAGACGATTTCAATCCTGATGAAATTGCGTTCGAAATAAGTAATCCTCGTGTGAAGCATAAAAACCCGCTTGCCATTTACCCCTAGCCGATCCGAAACCCATCCGAAATGGGAAACATTCAGATTGTCTGAACGGGGAAACATTCAGATTGCAACTGGGTAGAAAACGCGACAGGAACATTCCCGTTGCAAGCTGCTAACCGTTCATCAAAAGCCGCACCCTCAAAGAGATATAACCCCCGAAGAGACTCAGGACGTTGCCAGGCCCAAAAACCGCACTCCAATGACGTTTTTCCAATGAAAGCGGTCGCAACATTGCGGTCGATAATAGCCAGTATAGAACGATATACTGCCACCTGGTTATAAATTTTTTTTCATTTGGCTCCTGCGTTTTTTGTTATTTTTCATGTTGTTGTCGTGTTCATGTTTTTATGATTTCCCCGTCACCATTCATTGAATGCACATCTGGGGCCTGACACACTGACCTTGAGGCTATTTTTTTCACCAATTCAGCTACCGATCACCATTAGTCTTTGTTTTGATTGTGTTCCTTGTTACAAGTTACATGTCATATATGGTATGTTGACGAGTTCTATTTTGAATCCTAAGACAAAAGTAGGTAATGCAAGGCTGTTGTTCAGCCTCATATTCCATGAGGTTGGAACAGCCTATTATTGCCTGGATTTTAGAGAGAGTCCGCCTTTCGAAAATCCAGATTCTATTTCAGGAAGCCATTTGTGGTGAACATGCATCGTTGTCAGTTAGAGCAGGAGGAGGGTCGCAACTGGACCCACTTCGGGGGGGGGTTGGGGGGGGGTCGTAGTCACACCACCATTTCGCACATCCCCATGCTGTACCCTGTCTATGTGGCCCGAGCAGACTTGCCGAATCTACCTAGGGCGCATTTCGCATGAAGTAATAGAGTTCGGCGAAAGGAGAGATATTTGTTTCATTAGAGTTTAATTTATGGCGGAGGCAAAATTCAAGAGAAATTCGGTTCCATCCAGTAATGCAGGGTAGTGAGGGGGTAGGCATAGCTGATGCTCAAATGCTCAGAGAAGACGTACATTTGTCGAATGTCCCCTCGCTTCTCAGCGAATTTGCCTCGTCTGCAAGCCTCAATGGCGGCTTTGGTCGTCTGCGCAGCGCGAAGCCTAACACTTGGAAGGTGGAAGGGATATAAAGGCGTTGCTGCCTCTCCAACCTACGTCAGCGCCACAGTGCATATCCTTCCGTAGTTGCAAAACAGCGACATGGTAGATTGGAGTTCACAGCTGAAGAGGTTCCTTACAAATGACAAGAAATTGGGATGGAAAAGGGGTTACGAGACAACTTCGGGAGGGGGACGACCGTTGATTATGAACGAAGTTTTTCGAAGTTGCTTTTTTTCTGGGCTTCAACCAATTCTGCTTAAAAGGGTGGATGCTTGGGATTTCACTTCTATGAGCACATAGTGACCGTATACAGTCGAGTTCGCTGCTACGAAGGGGCGTGTCAGGCGTAATGAGTTTGGCGCGGTGCCAAACCCGTTCTCCACCAGCTGTTGAAGCGAGCAAGTGACAAAACTGCATCATATCATTCGCATCACTCGTTTCTACCAAATGTGAGCGTATTCAACCACTGGCAGAGAACGGGTTTAATGCAATGGCACACACTTGGTGCCTCGCTTATTCATCCGCAGCTACTTAGATATTCCTAATATAAAAGAGTGGATTCAATGATGTATAAGATCTAAATGGGGAAACAAAAAAAAACCAAGAGAGCCGTGAGTTCGAATCCAACCTGGCTATTGGAAACACACGATCGGGGAGCCGCATTTTCATGAACAATTTGAAGGCATCTCTTGAGGGTATTGATAGTATTATCCAATGTGCACTGAGTGTCCTCCGATGCTCCGACAGACATACTCAAAATGACTTGATCGGAATAAACTGCAATGGAAGCTAAATAAATCCTTATTAAGGCACACTGTCACTTCCTTATTAGAGCCCTACAAAATACTGTAAAAAATATAGCCGCAAAACGACTCACCAAAGAATCACATCTGTTGTAAAATTGCCGAAGCACGCCGAACAACAAAATGTTCCACACCGTCGTTTACGCGCGGCAGACCGCAATTGCAGAGAGGTACAAATACCGTATGCACTTGTTGTATTAATTAAGCGATTTTTAATCGTTCTTAATTTAGCGCCAATCTCATTGTCAAGCTGTCATTGTTAGTATAGAGCGCTTCTAGACGCCAGACTTATATTTTGGAAGGTTTGGATGCGGAGCAACCTACTGCTGTTAGAAGTCTACAATCATCCCCTTCCATTATAGACGTTAGTTAAAAGGATTAGAAGCGAATAATTTTAGGCGTAAAATCAAAAGTGTATAGGGTGGATGCACACTCAAAATTCTACGTAAAAGCGCAAGAATAATTTTTCCACGGGTTGGTAGATGCGGTTGCTTGAGTGTTTGTTTTCCTTCGGATCTATTTTGGCTCTCTTTCCGTTTTCTTCGTTCTGTTTATCGGTTCAGGAACTGAAATTAATCTGGATTGCCAACAGAACATGCTGGTGCACTCTTTAATCGGACTCACTGATTGATATGTGATATATAACCCTTAGGAAACATTGGGACATTTGATTATTGTTCTGGATTGCTATCAGAACCTGACGGTGCACCCTTGATGGACTTATCTGTTTGATATGTATAAGCCATAGACAAACTACATGTATTACACCGTAGGTAAGTGGTTAATACTCGAAGGGTGACCAACTCCTGTATGAGACGGCACTCTAGATTAAGTTAGGCATCTTAGCACGTCACCGCCGAGACCACCGTCTTCGACTACCTAGAGACCACCCCGTCTTTACTATATTGTGTTCTACCGCAACTGTTCTGGCCTTTGAGCCAGAACCCGCCATCACACCCGCTCCTAGGGGGGCGGGGCGAGTACCTCAGTTAGGTTTTGGTGAGCACGACCACACGCTTTTTTGTGCTATAAGGATAAACTTTATCCTCACTCTAATTTGAACCGACCGTTAAGAGGGAGAACAATTCTCTCTCGAATAGCATAAAGGCGCCACACACAACGTACTACTGTGCGCCAACCGCGGACAGCAAGGATTCAAGCGACGACGCCCCTGACGCAGCCCGAAGCAACAAAAGAAGGCGTCTCGGCCAGATCAATTTATTGTGTATTAGTTGTAAATTTGCTCATTTTTGTGGCCGGCGGGATTGTTCTGGCCTTTGAGCCAGAACCCGCCACCACACCCGCTCCTAGGGGGGCGGGGCGAGTACCTCAGTTAGGTTTTGGTCGACGAGCACGACCACACGCTTTTTTGTGCTATAAGGATAAACTTTATCCTCACTCTACTTTGAACCACCGTTAAGAGGGAGAACAATTCTCTCTCGAATAGCATAAAGGCGCCACCCTTCCGCCTAGACACCACATTTTTTGGTGCATCGGCTAAAGCCGTTTTAAGGTCAGAATATCTTCTGTCCTAGGGACTCAGTTAGCCCTAAAACCGTGAACGAAAGTTTGCGAAGACCAATCGCTCAACAGCAGCGTGGTGTTTGCTGAATTCTTTGAATTCATAGGTAATCGCTCGAAAGCAGCGACCACTTTTCTACATCCACTGCATTTAGCACAGATCTTCAAAAAAAGCTGGAAAGCAGCTAAATAATTGCTTGTTTGTGTCATTTTATAATATTTGCTCAAAAGAGGCAAATCCGTTATTGATATAGAAGAATGTCACTATGCCAAAGGCGTCGGAACATTTTGAAAGAAATGAAAAGCTGCTGGAAATGTTTCAAAAGTAACCATTCCAGCAGTAATTGCAGCAAACCAAACTGCTCTAATTGCGGGGCACACATCACTCATCGGTGTGTGCGTAGAAAATAGGGGCTCATCAATGATTTTGATGAAAAATTTTGTGATACAGCGCAGTAATCAGGCGGAGCACTGAAAAACGATTGTGTTACGCTAGTTTAAGTCAGTCGCATGTGTATATTTCCGTTGACGAATTCGGAGCCCTCGCAGTAGAGGCACCAGGATAGACAGAGAAGGTTTAGCAAGCTCAGTACATCTGTCTCGGTCTTAAGTGGTCGATTCTGCCGGCGCTGCTATTCAAGTATTCTGGTCTTCTGTAAATTTTTTGTTATGACGTGGTATTCGTATAGAGGGTCATAGCTCTTTATTGGAAACGCCCCAACAATATCCATCGTTACAGATAAGTTTTGGATTTTTGAATAGATTTCTTAACCCGGCTTCTAATCGTGTCGCAAAATCGATCACGCGCACGACAAGGTGG
>MU913924.1:5205-22754 GCA_036418165.1 Cooperia oncophora | reverse complement strand
CGTCAGAAAAAAGAATAATGTAATAGAGTGGCAATAGGTAATACTATTTGAAACGGTTATCACATTATCACGCTTCAGTGCGGCCAATCTAAGAACGTTTAAGGAGAATAAACAGCCTCAATTCCGATGCTATATGCAACCGCTTTGGCTGTGTTGCATTGCAGTTTACAAATAATCTACATGACGGTGTAATTTTCTTTTTCTTTATTTCCCCACTCAAAGGCAGCGCCATTAAGACCCTATTGATAAAAAGGGAAGTCAACAATTAAAACACTGAAGATGCTCTTTCATTTATAATCACCGTCAGTCATTGCTAGAAAAGCCTGTGAGAGGTTTTCCGTTTTTATAAATTCCCATTGCTAGAACACATATACCGCAAAAACACGCCTAAAAACCGAAGAGAACAGTCGTCACTGTAATAGAGAAGTCCCTCATGTTCACCCATTATTTCCTCTCGAACATTCTGAGAAACTACGTTGTTGGAAATGTAAAGAAGACTGAAAAATAAAGAAAAATAAAATAGAAATTGACACTGTCATGTAGATTGTTTGTAAATCGCAACTGAAAAACAGCCAAAGCAGTTGGCTAAGCAGGTTCCGAAGCGAAGGCTGCGCATACAGTAAAGCTTGAGGGTGAGACAGCAGAATATTTGCGATGATGCGATTTCCTGCTCTAAGAAGACAGGAAATGAAAAATCTTATGTGATAGATGAATAAACAGGAGATTCACTAGTACAGCACAACTGCGTGTGGAATTAAAAAGAGGTATCTAAAGATGGGCACCCCTCCGGAGAAAAGTTAAGCTTCTAGAGAACCAAAGAACAGAAAGCTACAGTTAATGTTCAACATGTCTCTGCATTTCTCCTACGTCACGTTTTTACCACCGTTTACCGTTACCTTGTATTCAAATACATTTTAATCATGCCGCCACTGATCGGATTATTGGAGTAATAAATTTTCCCTTTTTTTCAACACCCTTTTAATGACTTGGCCGTAAGATGAAGAACCACACACGAAAGAACATGGTTTTAAAACTGCTCAGAACTGTTATCCAGCTCTGAGCAGTTTTAAATTCCGCAGGTTACGTAAACGAGTCCACACAAACTTGATTTTTTGGCGCTAACGTAGTTGGGAGGGGCCACGCGGCTCGCGGCGAGCGATGACTCATCTGCTCTTCTGCTCCCTCCTCGGCAAAATAGAAGTAATTTCGTGTTTAGGACATGAATATAACTTCGCCCTAGCTATATTCAAAAGTTAAAACAGTTAACACTGAAAAGTGCAAAGAAACAGTTTTAGGCTGCAAGGTTCTTGCCTAAACTACAAAATTTTGTTGCATGTTTGTCGTTGACTGTTATTGTTGACTACAAAAAATCAAATTTTTAGCTTCTGTGGAATTCTTCAGCAAGTTCCCGGTGAATCTTGTTTGTTTTATTCTGATTTGGCTGCTAGATTCGCGTTTCAAGTATGCCGATGAGTCATCACTCGCCGCGAGCCGCGTGGCCCCTCCCAACTACGTTAGCACCGATTTTTCCAGTTATATCATGAACTACTTTCCTTAGGCTGCCCTCACACTTTGCGACTCGGCGTTTTGGGAGAATCAGCGTTAGAGCGAAAAGAAAGCATGGGTGTCCGGCGCAGATCGCTAGCGTACTGAGAGAATCAGCCAGAACCTCGATAGAATCGGGAAAATCAATTTGGGAGAATCAACGCCGATTGACATCAATATTATCCTTTTGACCACGCCGATTCTCCCAAAACGCCGACTCGCCAAGATATGAGAGCAGTCTTATTGACATATGGCTATCGCAATACGTACGTTTCGTGAAGTACCGTTAACACTCAAAAATAACTAAAGAACAAGAAAGAAGAGAAAAAGAAAAGAGAACCAGACAAGGATAACCGAAGAAAAAACTTTCCGAAAACCTTGAAAGTAATGCCTCACCGGAAACGTCTGTGAACACTGCGAAGATGACGCATACGGCCTGTGCCGGTGGTTCTTCTGCGGATCGACTTGGCTCCCCAGTTGTACTTACGCTTCTTGGCATCAGGGTAACCACACGACGCACATCTCTTCTTTTGAATGTGGAAACTTGACTTTCCACAACGCTTGCACAACGTGTGCGACTTTACGTGCTTCTTACCGAAGGCCTGTGTACCCTTAGTCATCTGAAAGATTCACAGGTAAGTGCGAAGTTCGAAAGTTATTCGAGCAAGTAACGAGATTTCAGGAAGGGTTAAGCAGTAAAACATCCTTAACTCTTCTCAAAACATAAATCATTCATCTCTGAAGAATCCAGACAATCAAAAATTTGCAGTAGGGACTGGATTGACATCGAATAAGAGCAAAAGGGAACTCTCTATCCTACAAACAAGCAAACCTCCTCCTACAAACAGTAAGCAGAAATTCTGCGCAATCGCAGATAAAAAACCGCAAAATACTCAACAAAAAGAGATTTCAGTTCCCAGAAGATAGGAATGAATGGACCCGAGGAAATAGAATTGTGAACACAGAATTTTAAAGTTCGCATATTTTGAATGAGCACTATGGAGCTATTTAGTTAACTTTCACTTCAATAGCCTACAAAATTGGCGCTTCAGTTTTCTGGCAATCAACTGTGCCTCGAAAACAAGCCTGTTTTAAATTGAAAAGAAAGCGCACTAATAAAACAGATGTGGAGCCGATGATTCAGCAAACGAATGACACTCTTATTTAATGGATTTCAAACGATTTTTCTTGGAAATTATAAGCAAGAAAGTCTGCTGAAAATGCTGCTCAGACTCTCACAATCAAAAGACCCCAAGAAATAACGGTCGAAAAATGTATAAAATACGTTCGTTCTTATGTATGTCTGTTCTTATAAATGTTAAAAAACAGCTGGATCGAAAGCGCTGCGCCAGAAATATTTGAATAAGGACCAACTGAGAATGCTTAGCTAAAAAAAGCGTCCAGATCCAGATAAAACCATAGTAATCCTGAGCTCCAAGAACAGACAAAAAATGTTTGAGAATAAAACACATGCAACATAATTCATGCAGGCATAAAAAGAGAGAAAATTAACAGCAATGGAACAACATTCTGCAACGAAAATAACAGAAAATTTTAGGATGGGAAAGAAAACGCGATTTCAACCGAGAGTCAACGAAGTCGTCTCTACGTTGTGTTCCCTGCGGGACCACGCAGTGTAATCACGACGCGTCCTTTAACCTCGTGCTGGCAAATCAGAATTCGCCTCCGCTTGATATGAGTGGAAATGGGAAGGGGTGTTCTCCCATCCTGACGACAGAAGAATCATGATAAGGAAATCCTTAATGATGCTTAGTGGATTGTGTCACGGAGGAACTCTCCCTAGAGCCTCCCAGGAATCGGTTTGGAAGTGATAGTTCACCAGAGTTCCTTTTTGGTACTGAAGGCAGACTCCGGGTTCAAGAATGGTATGTTGTGTGGCGCAAATACTAATGGTGAGATGTTAATTGACAAAAGGTAAAGGAAAAATTAGGAAAAAAAACGCCCGAAACGCCGTGTGTGAGTAAACTCTTGTTGAACTGCGGCATTATGAGCATAAGGTGAAGAAGGGCTGTTGCTGCCAGATCATTCCTCTTATCACCTCACTCTCACTATTCAGAATTCAAGGAGTAAGTAGTGCACCAGACGCACTTTTATTTTTATCTGCTACATCAGGTAGCAGTTAAAAATAAAAGTTGGGGGTTTTCGTGGCCACTGGGCACAGCTGTACAGGGAACATCATTGATTGAGGAATTTGGCCGAGTCCGTACGATCTCCCCTCTTTTTTAGGGTATTGGTGCGAGCCCCCCCCCCCTGGTTCCCTCCTCTTGAATAAGGATTGAAGTGGGGGGGAGTACATAGTAGATAGTATGAAACAAGGAAAACCACGATAAAGTCAGCAATCTCTCCCATTGTTAGAGGGTCAGAAGGGAAACACGATTACAACGTTTCTGAAAGAAGAAAAATAAACTATCTAGAAAAAATTCTTTCTCAGACCAAATACGACCCCCCACCTCTCCAGGCGACCAAGTACGACCTCCCTGTTGGGGGAATCCCCAACAACGATGTGCCCTGCAGCTGTAGCTTCGTCGCGGGCAGGTCGCGCTTTTCTTGTCGTCGACGAGCGACCTCCCTCCCGTTATCATGTCTATGTCAACGTCGAGCTCCCTCTCCGACTCTCGTGGAGGCGGGGCAAACCTGTAGATTTGTTTGGGTGGCATTCAACTTTTGGTGGCGCAGGGAACACTCCTCTCACGCCGGACACACTCTCTCTCTTCACATAAAGGATAAAATTTCCACTGAACCGCCTTTTGTATTACAAACGGATCAAAACCCAGTCTTCAGCACCCTGCCTGGTCATTTCTCACGTATTTTTGATCTATGAAAGTAGTACCCACCATGTACCTTTTCCAAGGAAGAAGTCTACACATTAAGTGAATGCGCGGTGTGCCTTTAATCTCCACAGGAGCAGAAATAGATGGGTCATACAAGCATCATTGCTTTGACATGCGTGTTTCACCTGACCACTCGGACCTTTTTGTATGGTCCTGTGCTAGTGTAGCAAAACAGTGGTCGGGGGCTTCCAAAGACTGGAAAGGTGCTGATGGTGAGAAACATGTGCCGAAACTGAGAACGGGCTTTTTCAAGGAGGACGGTCTCCAAGAAAGGTGAATCACTTACACTCCTTATCACTGAGACGGAGAAGGCGTGGCATTTGAATATGGCATCGGAAAGGTTACTCGTGGAATATTTCGCTTTGAGACAACAAAATATCCCACCAAATCACAGATATCGCCACGTTCAATTGATGTACGCAGCCACGCCTACCATGTTATTAGATCCTGACGCCGCTGATTTAAAGGCAGTTGGCACGATACTTTGGTACTCGGCCTAAAATGCTAGCAGGGCGCTATATAGTGGGCGAAAGAACGGAGTGAAACGGTCAAAATCCTGCGAAGAAAAGCCTCCGTTCTCAGTGACTTGAAAATCGATTTCGGACGAGTTTCCCGTAGGCATCTTGCCAATAACCGCTACCGAAGATACGGCTGCATATGTGTACTCATATATCCATGCAGCACGGCCGCTTCATACCAATCCCTTCGCTTCATAATTTGCTTAGCAAATGAATCAATACGAGCGTCAGGAACGGTCGTCCATTTGTGGGCGGGCGTGGTGGGCGTTCGGGTCGGTATGTTGTAGCTTGATAGGGCCCTTATAAGGGTACCTTCCTTGGGAAGGGCGCTGCGCAGCGCCTTCTCAGGGGCGCGGAATCCGTCCTGCCAGGCGTGATAATCCTACTCGTCTTTAGCGATTATTGTGCCAACTGCCTTCGTCCTCTGGCAACTCAGCCTTGAAAGCGACGCGTCGACGGGGCGACAGAGCCTTGAATCGACCGTCAGCACGAAGCTGTACAGGTCTCATTTATGACAGTGACGTGATGGGAGAAAAGAAGTGATATCATCATAACTGATGTAATGTTAACATGCAACATCTCGTCTAGACATCCGCTTATTTCTCTTCTTCTTGCATACTCCATATCATATGTTTAGGACGGGTCTACGGAAGCTGAGAAGAGAATTGGAGGAAAACGGGCCTGCCGAGAGCCTCACCGGGTGGTGTTCGGCGAGTCGTTTCAGTTTTGGCGACGGGCCTCTACCATAAGCGATTTCACTCTTGCGCATCACAACCTACACCTATGGTGTACGTCTATAAATTTGTCGATTGCTATTCCATCATGCAAAATTATGAAGTTGTCCGTACGTCGCATACTGACGATTAATACATGGACGAATCAGAGTTCTAAAGATTCAGAAGGCTGAGTTTGGCGCGAAGCCAGTTCGTCCTCCACCAATGGTGGAGTGGAAGAGACTTAGGAAACAGGCTGACGCCGCGACAAATTCAGCCATTCCGGCACGCCTCAGGGATTGTTTTTAGCCAAAATTTTCCACAACATTAGGATTTGCCTGCTCGCGACCCTATCATGTACAGTCCTCATCATTACGGACTGTCGGGGCGGCACAGCCGCGCTGCACTGTGACGCGACAGCGGCTGCGGCTCGGTGACGGTGAATCAGCTGATTTCGATGGAATTCGGCTGCAAATTCCACTTTTTCAGCTCTTCAAGCTTCTAAAGTGGAAGGTGAGTTATTCTGAACAATTTTGAATTGTACTGGCTCTGATTTCCTTTATTTTGTCGATTATATGCTCTTTTCCTTGTATTTTGCCTTATTTCAGGCATTTATTCAATGGCTTACATTCTTTCAGATTCATTCAGAGTCAGTACAATTCAAAATTGGTCAGAATAACTCACCTTCCACTTTAGAAGCTTGAAGAGCTGAAAAAGTGGGAATTTGCAGCCGAATTCCATCGAAATCAGCTGATTCGCCGTCACCGAGCCGCAGCCGCTGTCGCGTCACAGTGCAGCGCGGCTGTGCCACCCCGACAGACCGTAATGTTTAGGACTGCAAACTAATCACGAGAACAACTGTCGCAGAGATTCCTGACAACGGCGGTACTTCTGACCCATAAGTGTTACGAAAGTATGTACGATATCATGAGAAGAACGTTTTATTCAGAAAGCCATAACAAGGAGTCTAAGTAAATTATATATGCTTTAAAGTCTTTTCAAATTCCCAGATATGCTTTTGCTCTGGCGATTGACTCCTCAACTGACATTTGGTCCATGGCAGCGACCTCATCTGTGATGTCCGAGTACAATGCTGATGACCTGAAACATCCTCCATCGAATGACGCTAGAATCAGTGCCTGACTTACGGGCGCTGTGAATGAAAATAAGGCGTACAGTCACGAGATGGTGACTTTGCCACGCATGCACAGTACCAAAGCGCGCGCTTCGGTACTGTGTGGCAATCCCGGAGTATGGGGCATCGCGGGTATGTGGAAGAGGATCGTAATTCGCCGCGCCAGTGGGCGTCGCGTGCGACGTCGCGCCGCTAATGACGACGATTTTAGGTGGTATTGGTCGAGAATAGACAATGTATGACCAAAAATAGACATAAGTGTCTACCATGTCCTTGTCTACATGAAATCCGATGCTCCATCGAAAGGGTAGTGCAAATTAAGGAAACGTCGCGCCCATTGCCGCGCGCGACGGAGCGGCAATTTACGATTCTCTTGCCCGTCTCCCGGGCACTGCATCCACGTTTCAGCGCTGGTGTACAGTCTTTTCTTGCAAAGGATAGGGCGTGCAAAGGAATGTGGACTGGAGCGTAGCCAGGGCAGAGGGCCAGCTGTAGTGGGCTCAGGATGACACTGGTAGAATAGGCCGCCGTGACTGCTCTCCAACTCACGCCCTACTGGTTGCAGGGAGTTGCGGCCGTCGAGAGCTGCGTCACGTGCGCGGTACTCACACTGCCACCTAACTGATTGAACATGGAAGTGATCCGGTATCTTGAGTCAGCTTGCGAATCAGCTGGGGTACAAGCCCTTTTGTACGTGAACCCGAAACGCCAGTAAAACGTCCACATACCATGTCATATACTGGTATCTTTACACAGTCTGAAGATACTACGCTTCACAATTTCTGCATCTCAGAATTTTTGACAGAAACACCAACACTCTCACTCTACTCTTCGCCGAAATTCTGTCAAACGAGGAAATGAAGGACTTTTCTCTTGGAGAGCGCCTTCACCTGCTTTTTGATGATAGAACGGTCATTTCATTTCCCATAAAAAAATTGCGAGTAGCATTCGTTTCCGTTATGGAGAGATCTTACATCCTACCAAAACAGTATTCTCTGAGACAGCGTTCAGAATTTGCGTCGACGTCGTTACTACGCGTCACAGCGCGTCGGCGCTCGTCATCGCGAAATCTGGACAACGTTCCGAAGCTCTCAATTGCTGGCCTTATTCGGTCAGAGTTTGGTTTCAAATGGCCGATGCTCACAATCCAATACTGAGATCGCTATGGAGGACCTTCTGATTGACCTTGATTTCTCAGTAGCCTTCCGGACTTATATTATGGGAAATTATCCGAACTCGGTGGGTAAAAACTCACAAGTAACGTTCTCCGAAGCTATTGACGGTCGTCACAATAAGTTTTCCTTTATTCTCGGGGCGCTTTGCGAGCTGAAAATATTGGAATGTGAGGAAAGTTCTGGAAGAACCACAAAGCTGACTCATAAGAGGAAAATTCTCTTTACCTGAATTGCTGCGCAGACGTTCGCTCCAGATGAGATACCACCAAGGATTGCCTCTTCAACAGCGAGTCGTTTAGCCATCGCTATGGCATCGTCCGAATGTACCCGTAAGGCTTCGTCGAAGAGCGATCGGTCAAGTACCTCAGGTACCATGCCAATTCCCATGCCTTGAAGGCAAATCGTAAGAAATAATTATGATAGAAGAACTGAAGCAGCCATACCTTGAATCTTATGAGGACTGTGCGGCAGACCATTAATGGCTGATGATTCGAATGGCTCTACTGGGTAGACCTGCAATGACTACGTTTCGAGGCGCAATGATTTTTCTTGGATCTATTAATTTTCCATTTTCTCGTCAAAACCTTTGACTTTTCACTGTACGCACTCAAATGGGTGAAATGCACGAAGCTGGTCAGTTGCGCTTGGAATGAGCCGCGCAATCCACTTCCACTCAGTTTGTAATTGCTGGCATTTAGCTACAAGCCTCCTCATTGCTGACTCGGGGCGCGTGGATTGCAGTCGCGGCTGGCATTTGGGAGCGGATTATGCTCAAGATCGGTTCTGCATCGTACATTTTGAGAGGGCATAAGGTTCATTTCTTGTCATGATTGATACGCCAAGTGTGCGTGATCACTCGTTTTGTCTATCCCCAAGTTTTTGTCGCATACGCTTTGTTCAGACACCAAAAAAAGGCTGAGACCGAGCTTCGACAGTGGTGCGGTCGACAAACTCCTTCTGCCTGCACGGCGCTCCAGCGGCTGCGCAATGAACTATAACATTAGAGGGGTCAGTACCCCATGCTAACACTGGTGGCTGAATGACCGAGTCAGTCAAGTGGCAAAATATATTATCAAGAAGGTATCAAACGTGGATGAGTTTTGAAGCCACCCACCAATCTCCTGGCGTCTCGCCAACGTTTGGGCGTGAAATATAAAGAAACAGCCTTCTATTGTTTGGACAGTTTATTCTCCTTCAAATAACGGCCCTACTTCCTGTGCACGTTGCCAGGTACCCAGCACCGCGAATCCGACTGGCCCGAAAGGTCACACGAATCGTCGACCTGAAGAAATGCTGCAATCATTCAGTCATAGAGGATCAACAAGCCTGAGCGAGTGCTGAAAGACTGGCAGCGTAGTTAGAGGTAGTGGTGCTAAGTGTTTGGGCGGAGTTGTGAGAGTAGCGCGCTGCCGCCACGGCCACTAAGAGCGCATGCATACTTCCCAATCGCGCGATTGCGAAGGATGAACGCGCTCCATCGTTCAGAGTTCGCGATGTCGCGCACCATCCACACCCAAGGGATACTGTTTTAGCAAGTGACTTGACGAATAATACCTGGATGGTTAAATCAGCAGCTGTTGGTGCAAATCCCGTATATGTGGCACTATTTGCACTTCTGACACCTATTGCACCACTGAGTCTCTTTCCCTCTAGTCTATCTAGCCCATGCTTTCTTCACCTATTATACTTCACTGACCCGATGTTATCTTGTACAAGCTTGTCTCTATGAGGAACCACTGCAGACGCTGGGGCGTGTCAGGGGGTGGTTTAGCGCGGCAACAGATTGTTCTCCACCAATTGTTGTCGCTGATCCACTCCAAACGACTCTACTTTAGCCAGTGGGCTGTGAGCACGCTACTTAGGTGACGGGTTTGAAATGAAGGCAAAGGTGCCACGGTGCTACAGTGAAAAAAGCGAAAGAAATGGTCATAAACCCACAAAGTAGTGCTCTGGTTATGTGCATGAGTTTTCAGTGCTGGACAAATTTACTAGTTATGGAACGTAGAACACTTGCATGAGCTAGTCTTAAGTGGTAAGAGGCATAAAATGTTCGGTTTTGATCACAACAAACGAGCAGTCTTCTCACCTTTCCATCCGTCTGCTTCCAGATTTCCGGTCCAGTTGTTAAGTAATGAGCTTCAGGATTCGCTGGATTTGAAAACTGAAAATTAGTCTCAACAAAGTCAGTTCATGAGAAAGAAGTTGCTAATGGCCATCTCCCCCTCCCTATCCAAAAAAATGGTAAGTTGTTCGAGCGATCAACAATAAGATTTCCTGGACCTTTCCACAATCAAAAGAGAAACGTACTTGATTAGGAATGTATGCGTTCGGTATTGCTTTTTCTAGCTCCTTTGCTCTTTCAATAGCTCCTCGTACAGCCAGTGCTGGATCGGTGAGCACCACCTGAATGAAACATCCCCTTGCTATTCGGAAGAGACAAAACGACCGGGAAAGAACCAAAAATATTAATTCGCCTTCAAGTTTTTTGGATTTTCATAGGTATTGCTTCGTTCATTTCCGCTTCTTTTGTCACTTTCGACTCATTATGTTTTCTGTTGGCGCGATCATAATTGCAACTGCCTTGCAGTGGGCTAAGCTGGTACTTAGTGGATAGTTTTGGTGGTGCATGTTACGCACAATAATAGGTGATATCGTTTCAATCCGCGGCGGTGGTCAAAGAGGCGTTGGGAGAGAACTCGCGCAGCAATCGAAGAAGTGGTGCCAGTTCAGCTAAAGAAACCAAAGCAAGAATAATGAAGCGGTGGGTCATTTACGTCTGCTTGACACTTGCCGTCGCCACCGCCGCAGTGGTGTCGGATTGTAAGAGGCTCCATCCATTTCACACTGTTTGCCCATAAAGGAAATGAACTATGCCTCGTTTCTCAAATATTTTTATTTCCATTCATGACTACGACCGATGAGAGTCATTCCCATTGATCATATCTCTTCACATTTTCATGCCTGATATAGAATAAACTTCAATAAAGAAATCACCTCAGCACCAAATGCTTTCAGTACCGCTCGTCTCTCCACACTCATCGAAGATGGCATCGTCAGAATTAGTTTGTATCTATAATGCTAACTGTAGACGTTTGAAAGCACTGAAGGGAAATTCAAATATCCACTCAATTACGGAAAAAATGAAAATTATGAACAATCAGGGAGAAGGGAGTCTGCTTCTAAAGAATTCAGTGACTTTTAAGTGCGAATGTGGCTTATATAATAACTTGCGAAAGCTAGTCGCTGAGTAGTTCCGCGCTTTTCCCTTCCACATAACCCTAGTATCAGCAGCCGAACTCTACGAAATGGAATGGAAGGAAATGGAAAACCGGTTGAAGGAGGGGGGGGGGAGAGACGAGCCTTCAAAAGGGAAGTGGAGATGGAACTTCGGTGATGCACAATCACCTTTTGCACCGAGAAACTGGTTCACCCACCCGAGCTCCTTTCCTCCTACAGACTCAGGCATCAATCCTCATCTCCATGACTGCAGTCCAGATTTTGCAGAAGAAGAAGCTCATTGAAGGCCTCTCTTACCGGCTAGGGCCAGGCTCAGCCAACTTGGGTAAAACTCATCATCGGACTGAAAACTATCTCATTCTTCAGTCAGCCCCTGTGCATTTGTTTTTGTAATAATATGTACACAAGGACTTTCGCCCATTCGAATTTCTTATCTCCTACTCCTCGGCGAAATCCCTGCTCTTTTACGTATGGGTTCATGCCACGCCCACTCCCCCCCCCCCGCAATATCGCCCGTCGTTTCGCATTGTTTCGCACTGAACTTGTGGAAGCATTAATAGGATTGAATTAAAGATAGATTATGTTGCGTACAGGAATGTTAATTGAATCAAGTCGGTTCCGATGGGTTTTTGCAGATTCACTGATTTCCGTATGCTAATGTTTCCTAACTGCTGAAGCAAAGCCCACTTACCCTTTCAACGCTGCACAATAGGCAAGAGCGATTCCCATGTTGCCACTAGTAGGTTCAATAATCACAGTTTTTCCGGGCGTGATTTTTCCTTCTGCTTCGGCTTTTTGAATCATGTTGAAGGCGATACGGTCCTTCACCGATCCGGCTGGATTCATGTACTCTAGTTTCACAGCTGGAAAGCATAACTTCCTTTCGGAATCTCAAGCAATAATCACTTTTTTTCTCTGTGTAAGTTGTTTTTGGTATCCACGTTATACGAAAAACAAAAATTTCGGGTTTCAGTAGTGAGATCAGCGTTGCGGCAGCGAGCACAGAAGATCTAGTATTTTTTTGGTTATTTGACCCAGTATACTGTTATACTTTGAGCCAACCACTTTCTGGTGCTAGTGCCGCGAGCGTGAAATGTCGCTTTGGTTGACGCAACGTGGATCTCCTAACCGACATTTCTCTAGTGATCAACTCACCAATTGTCGCTTCTAATCCTTTAGTGACATGATTTAGTCGTAGCAATGGGGTGTTTCCGATGGCGTCACCGCCAGACAATACCGATCGTATGCGAGACATTCTTAGATTTAAATGGCGATCTTATTCAGAGTACTCACGGCACGAATGTCCCTAATATGAGTGGATGAAGAACATACATTAAACGGAAGTGAACGGACAGTAGTAGAATAGCATGATGTACATAATAAAATGTCGAAATAGAATGTCGTAAAAAAAGCTGCGCCAGACCCATGCGAGAGTCCGGGAACGCCAACTGTGTACAGTTATGCTGAAGACACTTTTCACCATTACAGCACTGAGGTTCGGATGTAATTTTATGGGTTGTGATTAATTCGTGAAGAAGAAGCGAAAGAGTACATAAGATGCACCCTGAATGGTGATCAGTTGATTCTGAGCATTGCATGAGCATGTAATGACTAGAGACGCAGAGACGCTCAGTGATGCAAGTGAGAAAACAAGCAACGAGAGGCGATAGAACACATAATCACGCAGGCAGCATAGATCCCACATGTTGCAGGAATAGACTAAGAAGGCACGGTCAGAGTAAAGTCTCAAAACTCTGGCGTCCCTTTTGAGTGGCGAAGTCTTTGCATTACGTGCTCCTCCGGACTCGCACACCGCACACCGGAGAGGAAATCTGTCGACGAGGCAGATGCGCAATAATGCGCCAACGTGAAAAAGTCTAGATCCACCATAGTAATAAAAATCAACCCAGAAGACTGCCACGAAAAAGTCTAGTTCATTATTTGACAGCCGTTCTATTCGGCCAGAAAAACACTGATAAGAGTTAACACCAAGTTAACACCAACCATACGAGAGTCACATCCACACATTTGGACCTTTGCAGTATTGGGACAGGAGTCTGACCAGGGCACGTCCTGCCGCTGAAGAAAATTTTTTCGGAAATTACTTCCCCCCCCACCCCCGAAACCATCCTCTGACATGAGCTCCTTTCTCAATCCTACCTATCACTTTTCTGCTTCCCTACCTGAATTTTTCCGAAACATCCCGAGAACTCAAGAAATATCCATTTCTCTCGAAGATAGATATCACTCTCCCCTCCCATTGGAGTTCTTCCAACGATGTGAATAGTGCCCATGAAAAAGAAAAATCAACCAGCAAAAAAATTTTTTTTCAGACCAAGTACGACCCCCTCCCCCAGCGATCATATGTGACTTCCCTACTGGGGATTCCCCGACGTACGGCATGTCCTCCTCGTGTCGCCAACGAGGGTTATGGTGTCCTTTTTGGATCGGAACCCACTTAAGCCAGCTCAGCATATCAATCACTCAATAACATATTCCAATTCACAGACGAAAACAACGACTTTAACATTGATCAGTCCCAAACATTGATCATTCCCAGCTAGTAACTGTGAAAGATTGATAGAGATACCCACTATTCTTACGGTTTCTCACCAGAAACGGACGTGCGGCGCATTCTCAAGGAAACAGTCAGTGCTGGTCAACGGCTAGGTAAAAATTTACACAAAAGTTATCACTCGGAAAGGAACTGGGGAGAGGGGCTAGCCAAAGAGCATGAACATTTACTTACTCGACCCTTCAGCCGCAGTAAGGTCCCTCTTCTGACGGATAGTGCTTCAGGAAACGGATATTCATCCAAACAATCCACAGTAATAAAGCATTTGATCTAGCTCAAGGGGTCTCGAGGTGGGGCATTTTCGCACTACGCAGCCTCGAAGCGCTACGTAGACTCGTGCGAATGAGGTTTATTTAGTAGATTTTACAGAGCCCGAGTTGCGCCATTCATCGCACAAACAGCGGCTGTGGGTGTAACCCCACTATTATAGTGTAGCACTTCTTCATGTCCGAACGAAGTTTCTATTAAACTATAAAATTAAACCTGTTTAGGAAGATGAAAACACTAATACGATCAGTGGCTGACCGCGCATTTCGTTATCTTTCGTTGACATGCATCATTTCATCATTCGAAAGAGCACTTTCGAAAGTAGTAGGAATTTTAATGACTGCGGTTTTTCTTGCAAAAGAAGAATGCTTGGCGTACATAAATCATGTGTTGGACACGCAACATATTCTATTCTTAGCGATGTCTAAACTGTGCCGGTTATGAAAGACGACTTGTAGAAAACAGCCACAATGCCTAAAAACACGTTCCGATTACTATGTGAGTAGAATAGTAGTCAGGACACATGGTTCTTGGGGATTCCCCAATAGGGAGAGTCGTATTTGGTCGCTGGGGGAGAGAGGGAGGTCGTATTTGGGCTTCTGGCCTCCTCAGAGTGGTTGCTGACTTCTTGTGGGGTTTTCCTTGATTTTCATGCCCTCCCCACTCCGTCCCCCGGCCCAGAGAGAGTGGCAACGACGGCTTAAATACACTTTGGAAATATTTGGGAGAAGCTGCGGAAATTGGTGGAAGTTGGCAAAATCGAGAAAAACGAAGAAAGTGATAGCTAGGATGAGGAAGTTGAAGGGGGATCGTACCAACCCCCTGAAATGGAGGACGGACTACGGCCTAAATCCCCAACTAATGATGTGCCCTGGTCGTAGTCCCGCAACATCAGGGGTTAAAGGTGAAAAGGGCGCGGACGAGTTCGCGCTTATTCGTGCCAACCGTTTCCCTCATCATCTGACTCTCATCATCAGAGTTAGAGAAAGCTAGAAGAGGAACAATCGCATCACCAGGAAGCGTTAGAAATGAAAGGTAGGCATTTCCGTGCGGGACTGTGGCCTCGTTGCAAGAGAGAAGCATTTCCCACAGATAGTGTCATGATGCGAGAATGGTTTACCTTCCGTGCCTGCGGACAGGATTACCTTGTCAAAAAAACGTCTGAATATCAAAAGAATGCGGACCGCGCCTTCAAGTGAAGCATAACGAAGAAATTGTTTCATCAAACGGGTGAAACTTGTAAGAAACCTCACAGTAAGCCTGTTAGAGATTTTCTGTTACTAGTAAAAGTCAAATCATCCGTAAGGATTTCCAACCTAGTGAGAACCCCATATAGCAGCAGACTGCAGGTGAAAACAGCTGATCCGACACCGGTCAATTTCTCAATGGTCGGCCATTTGTGGTGGTGCGGGTTATGGTGGAGGTTTCATTGTAAGGTTTTCAAGGTCAGAAATAATATTTGTAGCCTCTTTGCTGGCTTCGAAAAGTAGGTGCAATGTCGAACGCGGATCTTAACCAACTGATTCACAGAGTCCACATGAGTGAGGGCTCTCTCCTCTTCGAACCATTTGGCAGTGACGGAAAAAGGCTACAGAATCGCATTTTGAGCAACTCTACTGCAGCTGTGAGATTTCATTTCATAAAGTGATCCATATGAGCTACATACATCCTTACTCGCTGCGGACGCTCATTCCACAAGACCGGGTTAGGCTCGGCGTCATCCAGTTTTCCAGAGTTTGGGGTCGACAGCCAGCGCCCACAATTGATGAAAAACGGACTGGCGCCGTGCCAACTCGGTCCCACGAAATGCCCAGCGCCCAGTGTCACAGCGAACATCGTTTTCCGCCCCTTGACATCTTATACACTCAAAAACCCCGAGATGTCGTAGGCGTGGCTACGTGCTTAGAATTGAACGCGTCGTCGGTTAACTTTTTCGAGAGATATTTTCACTTTGGGAAGTTGTAATCGTAGCTCGGTTCAACACAGAACAAGATGACAGTTGTGTAAAAATGAAATATTTCACGAGCAACCCACGCTATGAAACGCCACGCCTACTCTGTCTCGTGGATAAGGAGCGTCACGATACGGTCATAAAGAACAAAAGAAATCTGTTCTTCTAGAAGAGACCTTTAGCTTCCTGTCTGTATAAAAAAAGCTCTGACAAAGGCTTGCTTCAGTGACCGGATTAGAAGAGAATGTCCTGAAAAGCTGCCACTGAGGAAAGCAAACTTGTGTTCAATGCAGTTAACCCTAAAAAAAACTACTTGGAACAAATGATTTTTTCGTCGTTGTAAGGCAGTCTATACCTACAATCAAATTTTTCAGAGTAAGAGAAGAATTCATTTCGAAGGTATCAGCTGTCCTACTGGTATTGAAAGAGGAATTCTAAATAAAGTAAATTAAGTTGATTCGCACAGAAAAGGAAGGGAGGCGCCTGATAGTCAATACGGGTAGCAGATGTGCGTTGTTATCACACACCCACCACCGATGAACCTTTGAACACTCTTAGGGTTATCACAAAAAAAATTCTGCAACGGTGGCCTCAACTTCTGCTGCTATTGTGGTGCTATTCTGACCTTTTTGGTCTTTGGCGAATAGTTGGGGCTTCTACTGCATTTTAATGTCCGATTTTGACCAGGGCTTGATCGATGCAAAAACTTTATTGACACTGAAGACACGACTATTCAAAACAGGTCAAAATCCCATGGGGCTGTGCAAAGGCTGAAGGCAATATTGATACTAAGAAACAAGGCCAGTCACGACCAGCTAGTGCAATGAAGTCCCATTCACTTGTTGGAAAGAGATTGCCGGAAAGGACCTAGGAAATGAACTAGGCCTTGAGTCGATAGCAAAGAGTGTGGGAATCGTCCGCGGAAGTTCGGAAATATCGTAACAGAAGGCAACGGGCTTCGCTGTTACCGAATGTACAAGGTTTCACTCTTGATCAAAGGAGCCATGGGAAAAGACCTGCAAGATGAAATGAAGGGCTTTCGATGGCCTCATGGAGGAGTTGTTGTAGTCAAGTGAAAAGTACTCCTCGATTAAACGCAGCAACAGTGGTCAGACAAATGAAAACTGCTTGAACCAACTCAGGAGAACATTAGAAGGAGAATTCTCGCAACGGCGAGATCGTTATCGGTAGGTCTCGTTGGTCAGGGAATGTCCTTGACAGCTGGTGAGCCTTTCATTGTGGTCGGCGCCAAAGAGAAAAAAAATGAAACCCCAAAAAGAGGAGGCCTTGAAGACAAATGAGGCCAACTGCGAATCTATTCCCAGATAGTCTTCTAACCTTCCTAGAACTGCGCTCACGAGGGAATATCGCATCGTACCTTGGCTGCAATGTCCCGGGTGCCATCACCAAAGAAAAATTGTCTCTCAGTAGCCCCATCCCAGATCCACTTGATTTTGCTATGTAAGGCTTCTCTAGAACAGGAACTGGAGAGTCGGGAAACCGCTGTCTAGGACACTGACACGAGCATATCACTGTCTGGACCGATTTGGCACTGGACTACCTGTGGCCTCGAACCAGTCG
>MU913923.1:0-11044 GCA_036418165.1 Cooperia oncophora | reverse complement strand
CAGATCTCAGAGGCGAATCGATCGGTAGTTACCGACCGATTCGCCTCTGAGATCTGTTACTGGGTTGAGATACCGATACGCCTGAAGTCAAAGACCTGCACTTCAGTCGCGAAGCCAGTCGCCATCTATGGAGCCGAGACTAAACAGATGACGGCCGAGGAAACAAGAGCCTACGGTGTTATGGAGATGAGAATGTTACGATGGAGTCTGGGACACTCGACCGAATCCGCAACGAAACAGTCCGAGACAGGATGAAGGTCCAGCCGATTGCCAACTCCCTTGCCGCAGCTCGTCTCCGCTGGTATGGTCACGTTCAACGAAGACCTCCTGATGCTGTATCGAAGTCCGCTGATAAGATCGTCTTTGCCGGTAAACGTCCAAAAGGCCGACCTAGAATGCGGTGGAAAGACAACCTGAATATGGACATGACTGCTGCTGGCCTGTCCGCAGCCGATTCTATTTACAGGGACCGTTGGAAAGCGTTGGTCAAAGAAGCGTACCCGACAACAGTTGGACAAGAACGCTATGAAGAAGAGGAAGAAGACACTAATGCAGACCCACCCAAAGAACCAAACAAATACCCCTCTCCATGACGAATATTTGATCCTTCCATCCAACCGCTGTTATTAACATGCGACCCGTCGTGAGTATTCCATAGCGATCTTCTGGCTTCCGTTGGGACAGCACTGTTGACAACGTGCTCGATCTGTTTATTTAATGAATGTGGACGAAAAGGCATCAAAAATGAGTTCAGGTGAACCCAGTGGCAATCACAAATTCAACCCCAGACCACATCTTGAACAGTTAACCCAAAATGGGCTCTGTTCGGCTTGGTAGGGGCATTTTGTCATCAATCACTGACGGTGCCTTCGGTGGAGGCCTGTAAACTACTGTAATGCTAAGCAATACCAGGAGTTCCGTTTACTCATGACGAGACTTTTTAGGTTGGCCAATGCGTGACGTGTAATTTGATAGTAGCTGACAAAAGAAACTACATAAAAGCAGAATCCCCTTCTCGAACCGAACAGTGCCTAAAAATGTTCCCTTACTGGCCGAATGATTTGGCTCTTCCGGGATTAGAGCCCGAGTCTTACGCTTCACAGGTAAGCTACTACTGCTACTGCTAGCTATGCTGGAAGGTCAAGACGAGGCCTAGCTGTAGCACACTTACCCTGCTACGATGAAACTCGAGAGTTCAAAGAGATGAGAATTTTCAGTATGAATACAAAAGGGTAAGCATAGCATCGAAGCCATCGCCGCGGACAAACTTTTCTCGCTCTCCGCCATGCATTGAACACCCGATCAGATGTTCAGATTAGGTAGCAGATGGGAGGCATTTGAAAGATCCTCGTGCAAAAGTGAGACTAACTCCATCCAACTGAGAAACCATCCTTTAAATTGCTTCAACTGTCGTGGAGCCCTCTTCCCTCAGACCAAAGGATGCTTACCTAGTAAAGCTGAGCCACGCGTCAGCGTTTCTGCGTCCTTTCCCCTTGCCCAGATTTGGGAGCGGTGGGAGGAGTGCACTTATTTTGGAGCTCTTTGCAAAGACAGAGTGAGACATGCCTTAGCACACGTCCTTCTGCGGAAAACAGCAAACCGTCGCGAAACACCTCAAGAAAAACGTGCATCCCTCCAAAATCCTTTGTTCTTGCACGTAGGTTAAATGAGTCTGCACGAGCCAGCAAGCGAGCCTCCGAGCCAAAGTGCACGGGAAGAGGCAGGGTCGTCGAGTTGGTATTCGGCCGGCCCTGCTCTAATAGCAGCGCCCGCGACGCGAGCCGACCACGAGGTGTTGGAACTAAACCCCTGGCGATTTTTAAGTTTTCACCACCATGCCTTTTTGACGATTGTTATACCCCTGCGACGGCGCAGCGCCTCTGTTCAGCCTCCTCCACTTATTAGGAGGGAACCTTCTATCAGTACTTTGAGCATAAATCTTATCGAAGATTTACTTTGAGCATAAATCTTACCGAACGTTTTTTTCGTAGTTACACTCGGATTTCCCGTATGTAGTCATTCTCCTTTGAAGGTTTACCGCACATTTTTTTGACAGTGGAATACTACCTGAAACTGTTTGGAGTTTTTTTTCATGGAACCATTTGACAATCATATTCGTAGGGTGAATCAGTTGTTCGCCTGATTTTGAAAGATGCCAAGCGTCGCAATGCGCTTTCACTGGAGATGATTGAAGAACTGACCAAGGAACTGGAAGGAATAAACTCAATTTCTAAGGTGATCACACCATGATCACAAACTTTAACCGCTTGATTGTCGTTGTACTGAACGAGATATTTCTTTTCAGGTGAGGTCGGTTATAATATCATCGGAGGGTCCAGCTTTTTCCTCTGGTCATGATTTGCGTGAGCTGGTGAGTGGCATTTGGTGCCAATCTTTTCATCTCTTCAGAACGATTTACCATGTTTTCGAGAGCTGAAGCAGGACATAGTCTTCACCAAAAGATTTTCGATCGATGCAGCAATCTCATGACGTTCATGCGGTCAATGGAGGTTCCCATAATCGCGGAAGTGAGTTGCGTTAACTACCATGTTTCTAATAAAGCTATAATTCCGCTTACATTAACATTAATTTCCCTTTTCTATTATAATGTTTCTTTCTTTGTCTCTTTACGGGCGAGAAGTAGATTTCTAGTGTGGCTGCCAACTACGGCTTCGTTCAGACTTCGCGATGATATGCGACGCGCTACGATCGAGTAGTGTTCCAAGTAGAGGAGGAATTCCTATTCATCTATATTTTCCAAAACACTAGCAACAGGCGCCCATCGATGAGTGTTTTCCCGTCCCTAGTATTTGGGACATTTGCAATGGTAGCCCGTCGACGCGCGTCACCTTGAAGTCTGAACGGAACGTAAGGCGGTTACGCTGAGATTAGATATTCCGCGTTTATACTATGCGTCGTTTGCCCAAAGAAACAAAAACGGGTTGGCGCCATGCCAGACGCTCGGCGTGCCTTATAATCCGCATCGAACTAGACTATAACCTCAGTTTTATCAAAGGTTGTCGCTGACTCATTAGTTCTACCAGTTTTTTTTGAATTCATGGATATGGATATGCGATACTCGTGTGAGTGTATGTAAACTTATTACTGTTCTCGTCATATGATTGGCTGCTAGAAGTTGTCACATTCAACCTGGTGGGCCCTTTGGCATCTGTAGTTGAAACTCTTCATTTCAGGTGCGTGGTATAGCCGCTGCTGCTGGTTGTCAACTGGTGGCATCGTGTGACATTGTCGTAGCAGCCGACAATTCCAAATTCATGGTTCCTGGGTTAGTCATTGTTTGATTTGCTCTCAACGTTTCTAGGGAAATAGCTTCCTTTACCACATTATTCTTGAACGGTTTCCAGCTCGATCGATGAGTAGAGGAATTATGTTGTCTTGCTTCATTTGAATATTTGCCATGAAATTGTCTGCATCTTGGAATTAATCGTTGAAAAACATCATGTTCCATCAGAGAGTGAAGCTTAAATTGTTTAGGCAGAAGGTCGGATTGTTTTGCTCAACACCAGGAATCGCGCTGGCTCGTGCTGTTCCTCAAAAGGTGGCCATGGACATGCTTCTCACCGCTGAACCAATCGATGCTCAGAGTGAGTGCGCTATTTCGCCTTTTCTCGTTTTGGTAATTGTCAATGAACAGGGGCTCATGCTTTTACCCAATATGCGGTCGAGTCGCGCGCACCTCCCGCCTGCAAACAAACTGTCCTATGTCTGTCCTTACCTAATCTGTGCCAGAAAAGCTCTGTCTCGGACAGCTTCTGTCAAATTCTCTTTAGATTCTTAAGCGCTTTGCATTTCTACTGCAGTTCTACTGGCAGTAATCACTGATTTGAGTTCCTCAGAGCTTGACAGTATGAAAAGATCGCTGAATTTCAGTTGTTTCATCAAGAGCAAGAAAAACCCAGTTTTGTCAGCTCACAGAATGGATAAGATAGAGCTAGAGAAGTTCGAAAACAGAAGGCTTCATATTTTCTGATCTTCCAGCCGCTCTTCGATGTGGTTTGGTTTCGCGCATCGTACCAGAGAAGGAAGTGAAATTTGAAGCGCTGAAGGTCGCCGAGCAGATTGGTCAACATAGCCGTTCAGTCACAGCTCTTGGAAAGGCATTTTTCTACACGCAAACTGAACTTAGGGTGAACGAAGCATACAGGTTCGTCTTCAAATTGCGTGAATGTTTGTTGAGTGGGGACATTCAGGTTTTCCTTGTTTTTTTTTTCCAAAAGAAATCCGTAAGAAGTCGAATTGGAAAAAAGGTGAGAGGCAGACAAACTCTACTGCTATAGTGACTGTCACGGGAGACCTTGTTGCAAAGGTTCAACATTTTCACAAGATTTCACGCCGTTTTTCTAGCTTTATTGTGTTTTCCAAGTTTTCAACTGTTCAGCGTTATACTGTTGCAAGATATGCAAACCTGCGGAGTAGTTCAGTTACTTTATTCTGATCGGTATTTTCATATTTCGTCAAGTTATTCTATCCGAAAATGTGATGCATGGAAACGAGGCGCTGGAAACGCGTTGACTCGGTCCGAATAGTGGAATGTCGTGGGTCGAAACGCTTGTTTATCATGAGATATAGGCAGTTTTGACCTTTTTGATAGTGTTTCTGAAATTTGATGTGGGATGTTATGTGCAAACGTTCCGTGAAACAGTCTTATAAGGGATTAGAACGCATTTATGATTTGCATCAGGGTTTTGAGAGAGTAGTGGAGAGTCTTGAGAGTTTTGTGTGACTGGGAAAGGGGTATGTGACAAAAGTATCGCAATTTAGACGTCGGACGCGACGCCCGTCCCTAGGAGGCGTCGCGTCCGACGTCGCGCCCGCAAATGACGATGGTTCAGGTAGTAGATGGCGACAACAGGCAATTCAGAACCGAAAATAGTCATGAATGTCTACGATGGGGTCTACATGAAGTCCGGTGCTCCAATCGACAGGTTAACACGAGTTGAGAAAACGCCGCACCCATCGCCGCGCGCGGCGGAGCGGCAAATTACGATTCTCTCGCCCTAGGTAAGTATGGATATCGCTCCATATTCCGGGCGTACACTGGCATGCGCTGGAGTACGTTCGAAACGCAAACTTTCACTTCGATCTGTCAGTGGGAATTGTAGCGATGACAAGGTTAGGGGAGAATGTTGGTAGAAATGGTGTGTGAAATTTGAGTCGGATAGCTTTTGTGAACATTGCTGGAATTCGAAATAGAGCATGTGACGTTCACTGGAAGTTGCTTGTGAACTGACCTTGATAGGACCACTTTGCTGGAAGAAATTAAATATTCTCAGGGAACGTAATGCTGTAACGCTTTCAGATATGGTGGAAAAGTAATGACGGAAAACCTCAAACTGAAGGATGCTCAAGAGGGAATAAAGGCGTTCACCGAAAAACGGAAGGCAGCCTTCACTCACTCGGATGAAAAATGTCAATAAGCGCTCTGCAAGGTTTCTGCGGGTTTCAAATGCTCAACTTGTTATAGGCTTATTAGGGTTGTGGTAAAGAGATTGGTATGTCGTTACATCGAAACAGTACGGCCGCATCAGAATTAGCATTGTCGTGACGTGCAGTCATCATCCCTGTAAACGGATAGGGCATGACGGAGGCGCGGCTTAGAGTGCAGCTAGAGCAGATTTCCCACCAATTATAGCGGGCTCAGAGTGGCATCATTGGTTAAAAAAGGCCGCCCTGGCTGCGCTCATCCACTTCGCTTCACGCGTCCTTGCAGGGATCATGACTGTATGTCAGTGATTCGACGTCGTATCACAGCTAACAGAAACGTGGGAATTTGACGAAGCTCCTCTTTAATTTCCTATAATACTAAAATCTAAATCTAATTCTTCAAGAACTTCTCTTTAATTTCCTTTCTTTTTTCCGCCGTCTAAGAGTCAATTAGTCTGGAAAAGCCGAGGATTGCTAGAAAGAGTTGCTCATGGGTCCTACTTCATTTTAGTCCACCTGATTATGAGTATAAGACCGGTCAGTATAAGAATTGGCGTTTTTGCTCAGGTGGTCATAAGTGTAATTTCAAACCTGAGCACATAGTTTGGCTGATCGCAAGTTTCGTTTTGTCGTAAGGACATAAGATCAGTTACCACCACTCTATGTGTGTTAGAACAGAACTTTACGAGGAGAAGTGCCATTATAAATGACAGTTTTGTGTTCGATAAATGGTTGTGGTAACTAGTATACTTGTAATGTCTACTGGTGGCTTTCATTTATAGAAATCAAACACATGGAAAAAGAATGAGGAAAATTTATGTCTTGAAGATGTTTTATATTGATTTTAATAAATAAATGCATTTTGTATACCAGTGACTGTGACGCATGACGCAGGAGGTGACATTGGTCCGGTTTTACCCTTTTAGGAGGACTTATGTTAACGAGATCATCATATATAAATAAATATATGAACGATGAATAGACATTCCTAAGTGTGCGGCATATTCGGTTGCAATACATTGCGGCAGCGTCCACCAGCAATAGCGTTCCGAGCGTTCAGCAGCGTCAGCGACTAGTAAGGTATGGATCCTGGTCTAGCGTCCACCAGCGTCTCAGGGGCTAGAGAAGTATAGCTATCGATATAGCGTCTGTTAGCGTCTACCAGCATTCACCAGCGGTAGGGAGTAGAGCGTATGGGGAAGGAGGAGGGCAGCAAACAGCTGGATTAGGCGTTTTGAAATTGCGGCGTGTGCAACCGCACCGCACAAAAGCACAGAATTATAGAATTTAATGTATGGTGTAGTGCAGCTGTTCTTTACGTAGCACACGACAATTCTCCAGCTATTTGCTGCCCTCCTACTTCCAAACTTTCTACTCACGGTCGCTGGTGAACGCTGGTAAAAGCTAGATCGATATCTACGGGGAGCAGGCCAAAGAAAGGCACTTCGCTCGAGATACATATCAGTAAAGAATACGCAGTCAGAGAGAAGGACAACGGATACGAGTGCCAAGCGGGAAATATCATCGACTTTCTTCGATAAGTAGAAGTAGGCTCTCGTCCATCACCTTCATGTACACCAAAATATGAAGCCATCTGTAATCGCAGCCGAACTGAAGAAGGCCTATGGAATTCACGTCACCTCCAAACAGCTGCGAAACTTCTTGTATGGAGTCACCCATGGATAGCTACCTGGAGACCAGCACTCTTGATCTGGAAGACCTCCAACATCGAGCAGCTCCGACGTCGCTACGGTCCAGGACATCATCTTCACCGCAGTCGCCAAGGCGCGGGTTGATGGTATGGACCGGAAGTTCTTTGAATGGTAAGAGCGATATTCTCTTCAAGGACCCCGGACTGGAGGTGAACTCTGACTGTTACATCGAACAGCTCTAGGATTCTGCCCTCATGCCGTCGCCTGTACCGTCTTGGAAATTTCGTACTGCGACAGGGCGCTGTTTGTCGACGGGGGGGGCATTTTGTATTATCATTGCTTCCCTAGTTCCGGTTTACAAATCTCACTCTGGTAAAACCTGTGAACTCTTGTGAAGCTGAACTAAGATCGTCTAGCCACTATCCTAAAACGTGTCAACTCGAGAAACGGCTGCCTAGATGGGTCGACACATCTATGGAAAGCAAAATGCCCCCCCCCTCCCCGTCGACAAACTGCGCCCTGCTACAGACTGGTGCCATCACGTGGAATCGAAGGGCGTTGGAAAAACTCTCGCCTACTTGGAATCGAAGGGCGTTGAGTACCTGAAGAAGACGGAATATCCAAGTGTGTCACCTGACCTAAACCCCTCGATTACCGGGTCTGGGAGGAGCTCAACGGGTGGTCTACAGTGGCGGAGAAATCAACGACCTCGCTGAACTTAGGCACCGAATCACGGTCGCGAGGCAGAATCTTGCGTGGCGTTCGTCCAGAAGGCTGTGGTGTAGATTTGTGATCGTGTATAGTATGTTGTTGAATTCGATGGTGAAAATGTCTAATCAGAACTTGGTGAAGGGCACATGAACTCCGCTTTCAAAGTCGACGAAAAAAGCGTTCTTCTGCCCACCCCCTATAGACGCTTGGAACGCGTGTGGCCGCTAGTGGGAAAGTATGAACGCAGCCTTAGTGGGTACGTCACATTTACCAGGATACCCAGACATGCAGCTGAATCGTTCCCCATGTGGCGAATGACAAATTCCCTCAGCGCAGGCCTACGTTCGGCGTACTTGCAATCATCGTTTACAATCGCCCGCCAGTGAACGACGTAGCTAACTACTTCAAACTTTGGATTAGCTCTTTTCGTATTGTATCCTGTTTCACAATCACCGGAACCAATCAACACTCTAGAACGTTAGTAGTGCGGTGCATGGATACGCAGATGTTCAAAGTGCAGAAAGGCAATTGCAATACATATGAGCTTCCTTGCAGTTGTAATTACTTCTGAAAAGGATTGAGCAGAGTTCCCCGTTGTTTGTCTATTCCATGACCGCGGAAATCTGTTTTACTCCAAATTAAAGATGATTGCGAGTGAAAAGTTGGGTCTTTATCTCTGAATTTTTGAGATGTAAGGTGGCACTATTTACCCTGACCGACTTTTTTCTCCGTGGACAGATTTGGCTCAAATGTTGTCTCCTAGGGTAGTTTGACCTCCTGAATACGAATATCACATTCACTTGACCTGAAACGTCCTGGCGCCCGCGCCACAGGCGCCAGTGATTTGGGGTAATTTGGCGCCAGCGCCTGTAGGGCGGGCGCCAGGAGGTTTCGGGCCAAGCAAACTCGTTATTCGTCTAGAGGTCAGACTACCCCTGGGAACAAGTTTTCAGCGAATTTGGTGATTTAGGGTACCGGCCTGTTTTTGGAGGACTGCGGCAGTAAAGGGTAAATAGTGCCTATAAGGTTTTGATGGAGGCCTTCATAACCCAGTGAACTATTGTCCATGTGAATAGGATGAGAGAGTACCACACCTGGTACCAAAAGAAAACAAACTAGGGGTGTCTTGAAGGAAGAGCAAGTGTGGTTTGTTCCGCCTCTACTCATAGTCAGACTTCCTCTTCTTCCTGACATTCTTATCCAACTGTTGTCGGGTAAACCTCTTTGACCAAAGCTTTCCTACTGTCCTGGTTCCATGCGTTGGCTGGAGGCGAGCCAACAGCACTCATATTCATCTTCAGGGGGTTGTCCACCGGCGAAGATGATCTTCCAGCGCATTCGGATACATTATCAGTAGCTCTCCATTACCAGCGGAGACTAGATGCGGCGAGGGGGTTGGCAATCACTGGACCTTCATCTTGTCTTCGACGGTTTCGTTTCTGATTCGGTGGAGTCGTGTATGTGGCAGGCTCCATCGTAGCATTCCCATCTCAACAACACCGCAGGCTCCTATTTCATTGGCCGTCATCTGCTTCATCTTGGCTCCATGCATGGCGACTGGTTTCACGACTGAAGTGTAGATCAGTGTTTACCATCACTATTCCCTTTTCGCTGAGGACACCAGTAACAGTTGTTCCATGCAGCGTTGATTCTTGCAGCTGTGTCGGCCTCGGCATCTCCATTCGCCGCTAGTGTAGATCCGAGGCACGGTGTAGCAGTGGACCACGACTGGCGAAGAAGTTGCCGTGGTGTATTGTATTGAGCCTGCGTCTGTGCTTGGCCAGCTCATTCTTCCAGCGACTGACGCGTCGCTCTTATTTTTTCTGAATCGTCAATAAACAGTACGTCGTCAGCATAGCAGAGTACAGTCGTGATCCCTCAGACTGGCCATCCGTAATTGCGTACTTCACTGGGACGCGACGGCGGCTGCAGTAGGAGTGGCGATCGATGCTGCATGATCAGCTGATTTCAGCGATTAATTTTTCTATTTTGCCTGTTATTCTGCTAACTAGAAGGAAAAGTGAGTTCATATTATTTACTCTAATTTAAGGTTTTATTGTATATTTTGCTTTCAGTCGCTATTTGACTGCAGTGACGGTGTTTTTACCCACTTTTTGATTTTGTTTAGGTTTTTTTGTACTAATGAGGACACATAACGACACTGCCATGGAGAACAGTCCAACATTCAAAGCACAAACAAAAAAACCTAAACAAAATCAAAAAGTGGGTAAAAACACCGTCACTGCAGTCAAATAGCGACTGAAAGCAAAATATACAATAAAACCTCAAATTAGAGTAAATAATATGAACTCACTTTTCCTTCTAGTTAGCAGAATAACAGGCAAAATAGAAAAATTAATCGCTGAAATCAGGTGATCATGCAGCATCGATCGCCACTCCTACTGCAGCCGCCGTCGCGTCCCAGTGAAGTACGCAATTACGGATGGCCAGTCTGAGGGATCACGACTGTACCTCGTAGCGTAATCCATGCAGAGAACGAGAACGAACAACATTTGCAGTGGCAAAAGAGCCGATCCTGTTGAACTCCAACAGCAACCGGAAACTGTGGAGTATCTTCAACAAACGTCCGGATAGAGGTGGTATAATTCATACAGGTCGACTGCACTGCTCTAAGGAGTGCTTGAGAAACTTGCTGATGCCGAAGAGCTTCCCGAATAAGTCGACGCGGCCCTTGACCGAAGGTTTCTCCAGATCTGAAAAAACCAGAGACCAATCAGTGTCCCCCCCCCCCTCCCCCGGGCGAACAACGTGGATGGCATCTGTGGTCCCGTGTTCAGGTCGAAATCCGCACTGCATCCGACTGATGTTAACTATTTCCCTCAGCCTGGCGTCCAGCACACGTTCAAAAACTTTCAAAGTATGGCACATCAAACGAGTCGGCAGCAGTTGGTGCACCTGACGGCATCTCTTTTGTTCTTTATGTGAGCACGAAAACACTCCCTGACCAGTCTTCCGGGACCATTCCTTCTTCCAGCCACTTGTTGAAAGGCTGCTTTAGACAGGAGCAACGTTCAACGTACCCTCTCTGGAGGTACCATCTGGACCGGCAGCCTTCCCCGCTTCATCTTCTTGATGGCACCTTCAGCTTCAACCTTGGTGTACGAGGGTTGGACCTTTAAGGCCGCATCTACTCAGGCCAGCACCTTACTCTATCACCCTCACCTGCTCCGGGACTGATAGAATAAGAAAATATGTGTAGCGTAGAATGAAACAAA
>MU913922.1:5610-26940 GCA_036418165.1 Cooperia oncophora | reverse complement strand
CGTCGCCCGCTTGATGGTTCTAAACGAGACATCAATGTCAAAAGTGACTTGGAACAAAATCACTGAAAACTGAAGAAATTACTATCTCAGAAGTAGAGTAATGCACCGAGTAAAACTTACAAAAAAACCTAAAGTGATGGTGTCCAAACGAAACAACACCATTCGAGCGTAGCCCTTCTGCGTAGCGTATTCAGACTAGAACCCTCCTGGTCCGTGCATTCACATCGTTTTTTGAAAGGGTATAACCTCATTCAGAAACCATCTTCCGCAGAGCATCAAGAACTGTTCATGTTTTATGGCAAGGTCTATACGAAATATACCACAACTTTCGTCAAGCTTGCATGACGGCTTCTGGCCAGAAAATAACGCGGATAACTTTTGACGGACCCGAACTTTTTACTTTTCAAAGGCCATAACTTCATTCAGATGTAACGCACAACGGGAGTCTACTCCGCATCACGAACGACCACGTTTTCTCCTTCTGACCAGTACAGCATCTCTACTGTAGCTCAACTACAGCAAAAATGAGCCCTTCACGGATTTCGCTCTAAAAGTCAGCTTCAGCTGCAGTATAAGGATCTCCTCCCTATGAAGCCCACACTTATAAGGATCTCCTCCCTACAAAGACCACACTCATAAGGATCTCCTCCCTATGAGATCACACTATCATCAATGAAGCTCGATAGGCTTTCCCTACGCTTTCTCCTCATGTGGTGAAAAGAGGGAGTTGGTAAACACCTCCATGGTATGTACCATATACTCGACTACCTTTTCGAACGCGATACCAACTCCGCAAGCTACATGCCTGCTATGTTGAGTCCCGATTCCTGCAAATAAACTCTCCGGAGACCTAATACAACCTTTACTAACACGGATTCCGCAATGTATGCCTAACCCTGGTCGCAAGGTCTTTAGCCGCAATCTTTGGTAAATGGTTTCTCAAGAAAGGTTTTGAATCCTCCTCGGTTTCGGACTTCAGTTTCCCAGCTGGAATGCCGAGGCACCTCGCGTCTCCCACTTGCGCAGCATCGCTTCTACGGATGCCCATCTAATGCCGAAATCAGCTGAATTTTAGAAGCAGTTCTGCGACGGGGGGGGCATTTTGCACTTTCGCTGCTTCACTAGTTCCGGTTTACAAGTCTCACTCTGGTGAAACCTGTGAACTCTTGTGAAGCTGGAGCAAGCTCGTCTAGCCACCATGGTAGAACCTGCAACTCTAGTGTGAGCTCACGAAATGGCTCTTGTTGGGTCGACATGTCACTGGGAAGCGGCCAAAGTGCAAAATGTCCTCCTCCTTCGCCAAACTGCCCTCTAGTTCACTTGTTGATAAAAGCCGTAAGTTTCATAAATGGACTCCAGTATACACACATGAAGTCATGAGTGGGTCTTGGACTCATGACTCATGCGTTAGTCTGCAGCATCGTGAGGACTCAACAAAATAAAATAAAGAGCTAGGAACCAATTATCAACTTAAATTGGCAGATCCACTGAATGAGGCGCTGGATCCTTGATACATCCGAGATTTAGAAAGAGGGAAGACACGTGCCTGAAATCAATGCTGGTTTGAATTTCCAATAAGGAAAAATTCATTTTACTGGTTGTTACGTTGTTAGACCAATCAAGTAGGTGTACTGTTACACCCATAATTCCAGAGAGAAAGATCCTTTTGTTATGCGCAGTTTCTATCGATGGTATGTCATAACATGTTTTCTAAACACCAAAAATTAATAGTCTCACTTTCATGTGCTCGTTTGATTCGTAGGAGATCCTATTGTCTACTCGTTCTCATAAAAGCGGAGCTATCCGTGTGACACCACAGTGAAATCCAGTGAAAACTTCAGTATGTGGTCGTGGGCCCTTCTACTCGCTGTGATGGTGGTGAGTCTTCACTTCATAAGTGCCTGTACCGTCTATCAGTAAAAGCACTTCCACAGGTGAACCACTCGGTGGTTGTAGCGCCAAACTCGGTTCCGGGGGCGGCGGGACAGCCGACGTCGCCAGATCCACCGACAACGCCAGATCCACCTCCGACGGAGGCACCCACGACAGAAGGACCGGCCACAACAGAGGAGCCGACGACAACAAAAACGACTACTACCACTGCAGCTCCTCGTTGGTTTTTGAAAAATATCAGACAGAACTTTGCAGAGGCCATCTAAGAATTTTCTCGTGACCTCTAATCATCTCGCAGAGGTTGTCCCTTTTCTTTGTAAACCTTGGCATGATTCGAATATTAACTTATTTTGCCGAACAAGGTTGTTAGATAGAACCTTTTATTGGCCCGACGTTTCGACCTTCTCGTCTTCTTCAGAGGCCGAGGTTCCACCGTGCGGAGCCTAGCTCACGCTATGTGTCAGTAATGTAAGTAAGGACGAAACGTCCTTACTTACTTTGCCCACCGTGCGGAGCCTAGCTCACGCTATGTTGTCAGTAATGTAAGTAAGGACGAAACGTCCTTACTTACTTTGCCCACCGTGCGGAGCCTAAGCTCACGCTATGTGTCAGTAATGTAAGTAAGGACGAAACGTCCTTACTTACATTACTGACACATAGCGTGAGCTAGGCTCTGCACGGTGGAACCTCGGCCTCTGAAGAAGAAAGAAAAAAGAAAAAAGAAGAAGACGAGAAGGTCGAAACGTCGGGCCAATAAAAGGTTCTATCTAACAACCTTGTTCGGCAGAAATAAGTTAATATTCGACATCATGCCAAGGTTACAAGAAGGGACAACTTGGAGATTATTAGAAGACATACCGCCGAGAATGTTCTCCCTAGTGCGCGAAGCACTCTCCCTTCGTGAAAGATCATCATTCACAGTCAGAATCGCTGCGAACCAATCCTTTTATTCGGTTTGGACGCGCTTTTAAGGTCGCAGCACCAACTGCATGTGTGGGGCCTATATAATCATTACAGCTACTACATTCACGCTCACTGCCCCATGTGGGGATGATGCCGCATGGCCGCAAGAGAGCAAATCTTGGCCTTACAAGGGAGGTCGTTCAGGCCGTGGTGAGCTTTTTTCAAAACGATTTGTTGCATGTTGTAGGGGTCCATACAAGGACCACACAGATGGGTTTCATTTTTGCTAAACGCTATTGGGAATGTCAAAAAAGGAATAAAAACAAATCGCTTAAAATACGCAAGTTTTATCATCTCATTCGCATCTGTTTCAGCTGTAAAGCAGAATACAAAGAGTTTAAAGTGTTTCTCAACTAGACATGAAAAAGAACATTGAATAAGGTCGAAATACAAGTGCCTTCACTTGGCATACAGTGAGGTACACTGCAATTTCTTTAGGGGCTTATGCAGCATTCGCGCCTCGCAGTGGCCTTTTCGGCGCCACGTGCCCCAGATCACGGTCGGCGCCATATAATGTCAAATCGTGATAGGGCCAACTGATAGCCCCTGTGGCAGAGGTTTCAAGCGAAAAAAAAGTTTCCGAGCTTGTTTTTGGTGGTCCATGGGCGTGAACCATAATTGGATGGGTCAGTGAACAGGCGAACCGTCGTTAAGTATCCTCTCCAGCAGAGAAACCGCCATAAATTTTTCATTTCTGCCCCTCAACTTCAGTAGGTCTTCATAGAACATCGTGCTAGCTTCGGAGCCACTAAACGAGCATCCTGGATCTTTCTTCACTTTTACCGTCTATGCTTTCGACAAAGAACTCGTTACCACTTGCCGGAGAAAGGTTTTTGTTTCTCATATCAAAGGTATGAGAGGAGTGCAGTGTATGTGCGTCACTTTTTTGAATGGTTTTTTAATTCTGCGTCTGCATACTAGCAAATGAAAAGCTTCCTCTTAACCTGTTGGAATACGGCTCTTGGGATGGGTGGGGGCTGATAAGCACTAAGCTGGAAGACATGGCCGCCACATAACACAAAAAAAGCTCGGGAAAATTTTTTCGGCGTAACATCTAATAACTATAGGGGTAATATGATGGTCCTGATCGGCGAATGCGCAGACTACTTATTGTTTTGCTGGTGGAGCCAACTGGGGGCAAATATGGGCTAAATAGCCCGCCCAGCGCAGAACTAACCAATGATGGTAGTACGAGAAAGCCTTTGCACCAAATTAGCGACACATTGCGCCATATTCAAAAATGAGTGTCGTGTTCATGAACAGAGCATCGGATAACCGCCGTAACCCAAGTTTCATGAAGAGTTTTTTCGATAGTATTTCGCGAGCGTAATAATTGAGTGAGGCCTATTTGTGAACCGTTCCCGCATGGAATGTGCCTTCAAATGGCGTATATCCGGGTCATACACATTATGGGGCATACAGGAATACAAGAAGCAAGAAATGTGAAAGAATGCCCAGGTTGGCAGGGGCATCGCGATCCACAAACACACACCGAGCCGAGAGCTCGTCCGGCAACTATCCAGGCCATACCAATCGTGCCACTGCCATACTGCGAGAATACAGGACCTGTTGAAGAGATGTGCGCAGAGGACCGGAAAAGTCGAATGCAGCTCACCGTATGCCAAGTAGACCATTTAGATTTTGACCTTATTTTGCGCGCCCCCCCCGGTTTTTCATGCCTGCTCAAGGTACCTCTTTATCCCTGTCAACGTGCTACAGCTAGAAACAGAGGCGAATAAGGTGGTTTAAAAAGCCCATTCTTTTCGAATTGTTTTGACCTTTTTTGACATTCCCAGAACCGTTTAGCAAAAATGAACCCCATCGCTATGGTCCTCGCATGGACCCCTACAACATGCAACAAACCGTTTTGAAAAAGCTCACCACGGCCTGAACGACCTCCCTTGTTAGAGGTTAATTCCCATTGTTTTGTTGAAGAAGAGGCGGAGCAGTGCTCGCACACGCACGGTCCGGGACGCCGTTATGAGCACGAGATCCGCTCAGCCGTTATTCCAGTCACAGCCTTTCAATTAATATGATATGGTTGGGCATAGAATATTAACTTTAAAGATCTAGGCTAAACACTGAGGGTGCGACCTACTGCATGAACCTCAACACAGAAAATCTTTCGTCATAGGCTGTCTGTCGTTTCTACGATCCAAACCAGAAACGACGGAAAGCCCATGGCTCTGAAAAAATTTGATCCTACTCACTTCAATCGAGCGTTGCCTGGTGTTTCAAAAAAATCTGAGGTAGGGTTTTCGCGCATCCCATCCGAAGGCATCCCGCCGCCAACAGCGAGATGAATCTCGCATCGATCGCATCAGCCAAGCAACTGCATCATCTCTGGCCTGCATTTAAAACAAGTTCCTGTGAAATGATTTAGAGCCGTGGGTCTCTGAATCCACGAATCCTTCGCATTAGCCCGCACAGCCAGTGGCCTTCGCGTCCGTATCGGTGCACGCCGCGCCGGCTGAAGTTTGTATCCTTATTCCACCTTATTCGCCACAATTGTTTCTCCATTTTTCATCATACCAATTCTGATCTCAAGCCAAATTACAAATAAAAAAGCGCCTTTATCATAGCACACTCTATCAGGAGCGAGACTTATTGACGTTAACCATGCTCTACTATTTTTGACCCTCTTTCACTCCAAGAATACTCAGGACCGGTTAATGAGTTTGAGGAAAAGTACGACTCATATGAAGAGCTAACTACCCATTCCGCCGCTGTCTATCTCCCCCACTGCATCCAGCTACCCCTCAATGGCCATTAAAAACCTTTCCCGATGTCTGGTCTGTACAGCAAATAACCCATGTTTTTGTCTTCGTCAATATTCACCTCGCACGTAACAACGCCAAAACTACACCTGTGGATGAAAACTTAGCTCGATCCCTTCATGTGCTCCGGAAACGATTGCTAATTTCATGGTGACTTCCGTAGTCTTGGCCTTTGCTCTACTTATCCCAATCCTGATCGGGATAAATTGTTGATCAAGTTCTCCGGACAATTCCGGACAATCAGAGGTAGAAGTGGAAAAACAGAGGAAGTTCAAATATTCGTAGGCGTATAAGTAATGTGTAAGCTTGCACGCCGTTGACTCTTGATGAATTGTGTTTTGCAGAGACCCAAACAACCGATTTGCCCACGAACGTCTGGGCATGTCGACGCTACGAGGGTAACATCGGCAAAACTGCACACAATTATCGCAGCTAACAGGCATACCCATAATCGGTCGATCTAATTTTCATACGACATGCACAGCAACTCCTCATCTCGGAAACGTTTCATACCTTATAGGGGAAGACTTGCAAGAGGAGAAGTCAGGAATAAGGCTGGAAGAAATTTGCCCACTGCAACTAACATGTTGAGACTGGTATATCGAAAGTTCTTTATCTAGTAGACAGTTTTGCCTCTTTCAGTACAAATTATTCATTTGATTGCAGAATCATTTTTCAGGAATACAGTTGCACACTGGAAACCAGTGCCGCGACCTCTGCACAGAGGTGTTCTTCCGCGAACTCCGGTCCTTCTATGGTGTACATGAAAACGTTCATTTGTTCTCGAAGAGCCAGCCGGTTTCTGAAAGGCGCCGCTCGTTGTGGTATGTTGAACAAATACATGAGAGGCTCAAAATGGGAGAGAAAAGGAAATGGTTGTTCAGGCTGTAAAACAGTGGTGGAGCCGAATAAGGGTGACTGGTGGCGTTGGACAAGGTGTCACTTATACGCAATATAACGTTGGCCAACCGACAGAATGGTTTATCAGGGTAAGAATCGTTGCGGAAGTTTATCTAAATATCTCCTGCTTTCAGTGGTGCTTGATGGGTTCTTTCACTCCGAAATGTGCCATATATTGTAATTTATAGATGGCATGGGCAACTACTCAGCACCTTGGCTGTGCCGTTGTTTCCTGCGGCTCCAATTGGAGTGTAGTATGTCACTCCGGGTCGTTTGCCTCACTTATTACGTTCGGCGGCACTATTCAACTATTCCAACCCTAAAAAGTCAAGGGAATTTTTTTTGCTGAAATTCTGCACCACAGTAGTATTCGGTGTCCTGACCACAAACATGGCATCCTTCTGCAGCTGCTGGCGTCAATGTCGCGCAATTGACGCCAGCGCGGAAGCCTTGGCGCCGCCACCTTTCTCACCAAATCCTATGTAAATTGGCATAGTAGGGTTACTTCATGTTCCAGTCGGGAATACCGCATTAGTTTTCAGCCCGGCGCCATTTGGCGCATTTGGGCACTCATTTGGTGTCCCACCCCTCTTCATGAAAATCAGTGAAAATGCATACGCATAATGAGGTTGCTTGATGCCCTGATCACGAATATGACATTTATTTTTTTTCCGTCACAGCGTCATTGAACGCTCTTCTATCAATGAGCCCTGGAGGAAGAGTGATTACGCTACAGGCCAGGCTCATCGTAGCATGGCAATGCCCTCCAAAATTGTCACTTTAGGATCGAGAGGATGTGATATTCGTGTCTTCTAGCACCAACTTTCACCCAGGCTGCCCCGTAGAAAAAAGTCGATTGAAAATCCGGCTGTTTTTCGGAAAATGGGTGGTCTGATGAAATAGTCGCCTACCACCGCTTTGCAGCTTCCATCCAAGACTCAAGTCAGTTCATGAAGGCGTTTGGCTTGCATCTCGAAGGTTTTTTCGAATTGCTTCAAAATTTTATGCCACTGGTCGTGCGCCAAACCTCAAATTGAGTGATGTCTTCACCTTTCAGGGCATGCTGTTGCAATGATCTACAATAAAGGGTCACCTTGTTCCGCATGCCCTGACAACGCGTTCTGCAACGAAGACAAACTCTGCCAACTACTCTCTAAATTTTAAACCATCAGTCAACATTGCTGCTTTAGCTTCACACCTTTGCGAAGATCAAAATAAAAAGTGAGCACCAATTGGTCTCTGGCAAAATAGACAATTTTTGGCCGCCGAGAGGGTAGGGAAATCAAGCTGAAATTCATTTTAATGGTGCGATATGCCACCAAACTATACCGATTTCGTTTCGTGCGACATCACTGCACGTAGCAGTTGCTTCGCTGCAGAAGTAGTCCCATTCAGCTATATTAAGAGAGAAGCCTCTATTCAGGAAAGGCGAGGTGTGGATAAGCCGCTTCCCTAAAATCTCCAAAGCGATTTTTCTACAACTGCTCCTGCATTTGGGTCTATATCTAAGCAAATCGTCATGCCTCGGCTCGCGAGCGCACATTAGCATCTTCTGGAACAAATTTCCCTTCATTTAGAAATCAAAGAAAGAATGCTCTTCGATGAGTGCAGCATATCTGTAATACAAAATGAAAATAATGGAAGTGGTGTCATTCCAACTGTATCGTAGTTCGTGTCAGTACCGTACAAAAAGTCTGATTTCGTAAACTACCTTTTCTTTCTGCTAACAACAAGAAAATCACAAATGATTCGACCACTGAACTCTCCGCATATAACGAGAATTAGAAGCTATACTCTCCAGTACCCTACTACTATCCGCTGAGCTTCTCTGGTGGTATGTCTGTATGTGTGTAGTTGATGAGCTTCTCAGAGCAGGTGCTGGCAGCAATAAGGAATTCTTTCAAACAAGCAATGTAAATGGTGGCATAGAAACATAGAAGATGAGTGACGAATGTAGGCAGCAAAGGCGAGTGTGAAAAGCTGATAGCAACTGATTAAAGTAGAAAAGGGACTTCTGAAGGAAAGCAGCACTGGGGCTTCATAACGGGCATCTATGAGGCAGAGTAAAGTAATTTATAAATTTGTATTCATTTATAAAGTGGAAATTTGGCGAGTAAGGACGTCAGGGTGAGACGCGACGGTGGGTGGCCTGAAAATTATAAGTTGATATTACTAAATGATAGTGAATAGTGAGGGCTGATGATACCAATCCCCTGCTTCGTTTCTTTACACTCTTCACGACTGAACTACAATCACTGATGTGAGGCAATATTCGAATATCGAATAGCAAAGGCTCAATGATTGAACACTTTTCATTCCGATAGCAACAGAACCAGAACTAATTCGAGCGTCTAGAGTAGCATGTTCCGACTAGGAATGGGTGCTTGAAAACAACGCCCGCGATCGCATTTAGCAGTTGTTGGCGTCTTCAGTAGTCACAAACAGGAAGTGGAAGCACTCAGTGAGAAAAAAAAAACGGGAAAAATTCAGCTGTAAGCGCCCCAAGAATAGCCCGACCACGAGTGATGGGCAATGGCAAGCGCAACATTAGGCGGTTTTCTCTGAAATCTAGCCAGCTGCCTTGCTGGCGACGGCGTCAAATGAGATCGTAATCCGCGTTGTGCGTGGCGCTCCTTGTAGTGGTGAGCATGGCAACTTCGGCAAACAAAACAGGCAATCTCACCCGGCGATTGGGTAGAATGTGCATTTGGCTTCCGCTGATCATGTTTTTTGCAAAATATATTTGGTTTTATTGGGAATCTTTGTATGTTGACTGCAAAGCCGAATAAATTTGCAAACACGTTTTCTGCTTGGAACTAGGTTCAGGAACATATTTCTCGTGAAGACGAACATTCCAGAAATAGTAAAAACGTAGGCAGATAAGAAGATGTTAATAGCATATACCCTCTACTTCCGAAAAGCGTGAACGCTTGTTTGACGGTTGCGCTTTTTATAGGATCTGCCCTGTGAGGACATTGGTCTCATGTCTTTGCCAGGCACAAGACCAGGTGCCAACTGTTTCAAATGGAAATGCCCCACAAAAACGGGTAAAGCAGGCCGTCGACTCTTCAGAAGAATTGTCAATGTACTCGAGGTCCTGTTCTGCGAAAACAATTGGCACTATTTACCCTTTACTGCCCCAGCCATCCAAAATCAGGCCAGTTCCTGATCGACTTCTTTCTCCATGGGCGGATATTGCTCAAAACTTGGCTCCAATGGTAGTTCGACCCGCTGAACACGAATAACGCATCCGCTTGACCCGAAGCCTCCTGGCGCTCGCGTCACGGGCGCCGGCGCCAAAATACTCATAATCACCAAATTCGCTGAAAACTTGCTCCCAGGGGTCAGTTTGCCCAAGGCACATCGTTGGTTAGGGAATCCCCAACAGGGTGGGGGGGGGGGTCGTATTTGGCCGCCAGGAGAGGGGGGGTCGTAATGAGTGCGGTAGCCAGTAACGAGCGTCAGTGTGCTGAGTACTGTACAGCGAAGCTTGCTTTGTAGAGAACTCGGATATGTAAAAAAAAAAAATAGTACAAAACTTTCATTCATCAAACTAATCTGAAATAACTGGAAATATAAAAAGTTGACATCATCTCGTAAGTGACTAAACAGTACATACTTCTCATACTCTTTTTCGCTGCGGATGATTGGGCGTGTCCGCGATCGCGCTTGGCGCTTGAGAGTCACCTGGTTTTTGTTTTTCAACAAACGATAGGACATACGGCGATATCTTAGTAATCAGACTTTCCAAAGCAGTTGGTACTCCTTCGTCCGAATCAGGCAACGTAGCGAGCACGAATCTGGCGGCGTCGACAGGTCGTAGACGGCTCGATCCATAATGCAACGGAAAAACACTGTAAACAAGTGCACAGGTTCGCCATGGACCTCCCTGAATCCTATAGACACATTTGCTCGCGTGGACAGACATTACGCACAAAGTTGCACCATCCCTTCACCTCTGCGCGCGACACCTCAATGCGCGACGCATCCAAAGTTAGCATGATTGGCGCTAAACAAACCACATCCTGCTCCTGCTCCACCACAGGATACGTTCTACATGTATTTCAGGCTATTCGAACACGCTCGCTTGAAACCGTACACAGAAAACGGACTTTCAAACAGTTCGGAGTGTTCCCCAACTAATCCCCAACGCAAATTATCTCATGAATCCCGGAGACTTCAGAAATAGTTAAAGTAGTTTTTGAGAAGAGAAAACCTTCCAGAGTTCGATACTGGTTTCAGATTCCCAAACTATTGAGGTTCAAGGGAAACATATCGATTCAAGCCTGTAAAACTCGCGCTGCAAACAGGACACAGCATTCGATGGGGATTTCGGCCTGTACGACCTCCCTCCTTTTTTGGGGGTTCGGTACGACCCCCGCCCCCTTTTCTGCCGTTTGTAAAAAGAAGAAAAGAAAAAAATATTATGAGCTCGAACCTGCGACGAAAAGCATCCAAAAAAGCAGGATTGAAACTCTAGGCGAATAAAGGAGACTGTGATTGAAAAGAAAAAAAATACAAAAAGTGTCATAACAGAAAAGAAAACCAAAAAGAAATGCATAACAGCCTAAACGAAGCCGAGGTAACCTCTTTGAATAACTTTTCCCGCGCACCCGTTTGAATCGGCGCCGAGGTACCAAGGAAGGGAATTCTGGGCAGGACCAGCCGTGGGAAACAAATTTTCGGCAAGTAGGGTGTCTTTGAAGGACCATAACTTCCTCAAAAGCGGACCTATGGGGAAGAGGAAAGCGTATTCGTGTAGAGGAAGGTTTGATCTTACAAAGTGCTAAAATGTTCATGAAGGTCGCAAAAATCAACTACACAGAGAAATTGCCTTGGGGATTCGATGGGGATTTTTTTCAGGAACAGGTTTGAAATCATATATTTTTTTTGTAACTCAACATTTCACAAATCTGAGAACGGATTCGAGTGTATGAAGACTTGCTCTTTCTAAAAACCTATTGAACTGTTTTGGAAGTCCTCGGGATTCATGAGATCTGGCGATGGGGATTTCTTGCGCAGTACTCCAAGCTGCGCGAAAAACCCGTTTCCTGTGTACCGTTTCAAGTGAGCGTGTTCGAATAACCAGGAACGCATGAAAAACGTATCCTGTGGTGGAGCAGGAGCAGAATATGGTTCGTTTAGCGCCGATCACGCCAACTTTGGATGCGCCACGCACTGAGGTCTGCGCAGAGGTGATGGGATGGTGCAATGTTTGCGTAAATTTTGTCGCACCGAAAGCAAAATATGTCTGTAGGATTCAGGAGGTCCATCGGAATGGCGGACCCGAATTGTTTACAGTGTTTTCCCCTTGCGGATGATGTAGCGTGTCCGTGTCGACGCCGCCAGATCTGTGCTCCGCCAATTGCTGACTCCGATAAAGGAGACCAAGTGCTGGAAAACGTCTGATACGAACGATATGGTAGTCCTGTCGTTTGTCGAAAAAAAACAGGTTGGCTCAGCGCCAAGCGTGATCGCGGACACGCCCCATCATCCGCAACGAACCAGAGTATGAGTTGTACTGTTTAGTCATCAACGGACTTACGAGATGTTGTCGACTTATTAATAATTCCAGTTATTTCGGATTAGTTTGATGGTTGAAAGTTTTGTACTATTTTTTTACATATCCGAGTTCTCTACGAAGCAAGTTCCGCTACACAGGATTCAGCACACTGACACCTTTGCGCTGCTCGATACTGGCTACCGCACTCATTACGACCCCCCCCCTCTCCTGGCGGCCAAATACGACGACCCCCCCTATGGGGATTCCCCAACCAATGCTGTGCCCTGGCTTGCCAAACTATCCAAAAAATGAACTCCCCTAAACTCCCCAACGCAAATTTCTACATGAAATCGGCGATCTTTATGTACATGTTAGTATGTTTTGGAAAGATAAAATCTTTCTCCATACCACTGCGTTCTTCTTTTTCCCAAAGGTCCGCTATTACGGAAGTTATGGTCCTTTAAAGACACCCCACTTTCCTGAAAATCCGCGCTCCAATCAAACCACCTGCAACCACCTTGCGGCTGGAGGTCCTGCCCAGAAGCCCTCCCCCGGTACCTCGGCCTTTAATTAGCTGATTGCGGCTGGTTTGCTCTCGTTCGTATTTACTCTTTCGTGTTTTTCTTCTCGGTTTATTCGAATATCGAAAATTTATCTTCTTCTCAGTTTACTCGAGCGCGCCCCAGCAATTTTGCTTGGACCAGAGTGCTTTTAGGGTGGAAATTTGGTTTTGATTTTCCTGTTTTTTTTTTCTTTAAATTGCAATTGATTCAGGTACCAGAGTTTGTTTTGACTCGAGGAAAGGTGGGTGAAACCTAATGGCCTTTCTTTTCTATTCTCTTTTCTGAATCAGGATAGAAATGAGCAAAAAGCGAGGGGGGCCTCGTTCAGGATTGTTACTTTTTCCATTTTTCGCGCTTACTTATACATAAACTTATGAAGTTTCTTCCTCCTCGGGGGGGGGGGGGAAGAAACTTCATAAGTTTATGTATAGGGGGGGGTCGTACCGAACCCCCAAAAAGGGGGGGGTCGTACGGGCTTCACCAAAATCCCCAACCAATGATGTGCCCTGAGTTTGCTCCCTGAACACGAATATCACATCCGCTCAACCCGAAACCTCCTGGCACCCGCACCACGGGCACCGGCGCCAAAATACCCCAAAATTGGCGCCTGTGGCGGCAGGAAGTTTCGGGCTGAGCGAATGTGATATTCGTATTCTGGAGGTCAAACTACCCAGGAGACAACATTTGAGCAAAATCTGCCCACGGAGAAAAAAGTCGGTCAGGAACTGGCCTGATTTCGGATGACTGGGGCAGTAAAGGGTAAATAGTGCCAAACAATTATCTGCAGATAGGAACTTTTGCTATCATCCTCCCAGTCGACAGGAAACAAGGGGTGTAATTTAGCTCCGGGTTGCGACAAAGAAGGCAAAAGCGGGCTGGAATGGCCACATGTGCATTCGCAACAAGACCCATTCGACGCAAATTTGCAGTGTGAAGTGAACTAGCTAGAACTTTTTCAGTTGGTCTTGTTTTTGTATGCCTAGAACCAAACAATCTTCTTTGGTGGTGATAGAAAGTGATAAGAGGCGATGGGGACTGATAACCAGCATTGGCGCCATCGTCCCTGTTTGCGGCGGCACTGGCTCCACACCGCCTAAATTCGAAGGTCACGAAGCACATTCTTTGACGACAGGTGACAACAATTATATCGCTTGATAAATATTGTTGAAAATTGTCTCTACTACATTTCTTGAGTCCATACTGCTGCCTCTGTCCATTGTATTGCAGGCAAGCAGCTCAGCAGCAGCTAATGTTAAGTGATTCTCTTATGCCCCCTCCTCCAGTGAGGTGTGAAAGGATTCAGTTGTATTTCTTGGGAACTTTTAGTAATTCGAAACGGTCTTTGGTTGAGTATACGGCTGACAATTACATGCTTGTTCTTATGAGAGATCCGCTTATTATAATGATGATGGTAATGATCGGTTCATGGTTTGCATTCAAGCATTATGCAATTCAACCATTCCATTAATGCAATTCAACTAATTCAGTGTACGGTATTAGTAGTGAAGTGCGGCTACACACGCCGCGATTCGACAACACGCCTAAACGGACTGTTCGCTACTCTTACTCTACCGTAGTCTCTATACCCCCGGTTGCAAACGCTGATGAAACGCAAGATCGGTACCTCTACTTTCCTTGCCCTAGCTACGCTAGCGTTACGCTAGAATACTCCGGTGTAACGCTGGAAAACGCTAGCGTCACGCTGGCATACGTTAGGTTGGCATACATCCTTTCTTTGCCACTGCCGCTGCCGTACGCCGGAAAGGCTAGCGTAAAGTGTGAACGCAGTCTTACGTTAGCGTTACGAGCGCACGCTGGAGACATTGCTATACGCTAGATCGATATCTATTCTTAACCTTGCCACTGCCGCTGGAAACGCTAATGTACGCTGCTGCAAAGTATGAACGCAGCCTCAGTGTGACGCGAATTGTGGTCTACCCATCAGAGCACGATTCACGTACTAGTACTAGTAGTACTAGCATGAACAGTGCTTAAAGAAAAACTGTGCATCACCACAGAAATTCTCAATACTTACATAATACTGTTAGGAAGTAAGGAGGTGCAGTAAAGGTAAGTGGTGCATTTGTTCTGCGCGAATCCCGGATCGGCTTCCATTAAAGAGCGCTCTCTCAGAGTGAAGCTTGACCTCACTTGAAAAAGGACAAAGGGTGAGACTTGTCATTGAGCAATACGATGTCGGAATGTGATACGTATTCTACTCCCATTCAGGGTCGTAGTGGCATAGTGAAGCTATGTGGCCCCAATTACATGCGGGGTCCAGCCATTGTGCAGGGGGGGGGCAAAAAGTCACTTCGACCGAGTCACATATCAGCAAAGTTTTCGCAGCCCAGACAGAGGACGTGGATACGAGTACCAGGGCGGAAGATACCCAAGATGTTCCTCGATAAGCAGGAGCTGGCTCTCGCCCATCACCTTCATGTACACCAAAATATGAAGTCATCTCCAGTCGCAGCCTGATTGGAGAAGACCTTCTCGATCTGGAGGATCTCTAACCACCTCCGACAACGTCGCTACGGTCTAGGACATCATCTTCACCGCAGTCGCCAAGGCGCGGGTTGATGGTATGGACCGGACGTACCTGGAAGACCAATATTTTCTTCGTGGACCCCGGACTGAAGGTGAGCGCTGGCGGTTACATCGAGCAACTCGAGAAGAATATCCTCCCTACATGTCGTCGCCCGTACCTTCTTGGAAACTTTGTACTGCTACAGGATTGGGTGACACCACATGGAATCGAAGGGCGTTGGAAAAACTCTCTTGGAATGGAAGGGCGTTGAGTACCTGAAGAAGATGGAATATCTAAGCAGGTCACCTGACCTAAACCCCCTCAATTACCCGGTTCGGGCGGAGCTCAACAGGGTGGTCTACAGTGGCGGAGAAATCAACGATCTCGCTGAACTCAGGCACCGAATCACGGTCGCGTGGCAGAATCTCTCGATGGCGCTCCTCCAGAAGGCTGTGGCGGAGTATCATGATAGTATTTAATATGCTCTTTAATATGGTGGTAGAAATGTCCGATCAGAATTTGATAAAGTGTAACTTATAGCGCCTCGAAAGTCAAGGAAGAAAAGTGACTTTTGCCCCCCTTCTCCGCCCCCTCCCCCGTATAAGCTGAAGTTCTTATCCTCCTGGACGAATCTGGTAGCAATTTACAGTCCCTAGGGGTTTCGCTGGTTTGGGTGGGACCTAACCGGAATTCTATAATTGCACTGTGCGCGTGGTGAGTGCCACTTGCCAATACACCACCTCCGTCTCCAGTCGCACCTGAGACCCCAACCCCTTTCCCGAAGAATATGCAACGTGCGGAACACAGTGACAGTTCAAACATTCCCAGAATTGAGCCTGGATGAGCTGCCAACGAATTTGTGCTTTACTGGTTTATTAACTAGCAAACTTACGAGGATTCTTACCAGGATAAAGATCAGACTTCAAAAGATATTACAGGCCACTTCACAAAACACTGGAGGCAAAGAATAACCTGGTGTTTTGAATGACGTGTCACAGTGTGGCACTGGTAGCTGTTGGAAAACAGCATCGCCATTTTATTATCAACACACTAGCCAAAATGCCCACCTGCTGAGCCCTCGTTCAGTTCGTACACCCTCGATGTTGCTTATTGAACTATCCTTTTTCTACACCATCGACCACAGCTAACAAAAAGAAATTGAGGACAACGTCCCATCTCAAAGATGAACAATCTAGGTGTCTCGGCCGTCATTGTAAGTAAGATACCATCCTCTCACGCCAAAAGGAAGTGTAAAGAAAACGTTCGATATGTGTGATTTAAAGCATCAGAGAAGAGGTTTATCGTGGACTACAGATCACAGCTTAAAGACACATAGTACGCTCACACACATTGAGGGTGTATGAGACTATCAGCCCCCCAGCTGTCGATGTGTCGTGGTCCCCCCGCCCAAACATGCCCAGGAATGGAGATACAGGACCGTGAAACACGCTAATTCCTCCATGCTCCGCCTTACACCTTTTTGCGGCGCAGATTCCCGTCCTTCATAACATCCGTCGTAAGCGCGCGTGTCGCGTGCGGCTCCTTGGCACTTTGCCAAGTCCTTTAATTGCGCTCTCAAATACAAGTAAAACGCAATTTCCTGATGCGGATAACATTGGAGGTGCTGCAAAATAAGAACAGAAGATGATGACGAGGGTCAGAACTTAAAAGCAACTGTGCCACTTCTGCAACATCCCTCGGAGGCCGCGTATTTCCACGAAACATGAAAATAAAAACGGCATACTCGTTAGTTTGATACAAGCAAAACGCAATTTCCTGATGCGAATAAAATTTTAGGTGTTGCTCATACTTCAAAATCCATGTACAAGGAGATGAAGATGACACAGGCTAGAAATGAAGCACAACGATGTAAATGTAAATAAAACAAAAATGAAAAAATCAAGGAAAGGCAAATTAGTTGAAATCGCCTGTAAATTTCTACGATCCGGCGCGAATCCGGCGCCAAAGCCATAGAAATACTTAGAACAAACGAGTGGGACGCTTGGGCTGTTTTTATTCTCATGTTTTGTGGGAACGCGGCCTCCGAGGGATGTTGCAGAAGTGGCACAGTTGCTTTTGAGTTCTGACCCTCGTCATCATCTTCTGTTCTTATTTTGCAGCACCTCCAATGTTATCCGCATCAGGAAATTGCGTTTTACTTGTATTTGAGAGCGCAATTAAAGGACTTGGCAAAGTGCCAAGGAGCCGCACGCGACACGCGCGCTTACGACGGATGTTATGAAGGACGGGAATCTGCGCCGCAAAAAGGTGTAAGGCGGAGCATGGAGGAATTAGCGTGTTTCACGGTCCTGTATCTCCATTCCTGGGCATGTTTGGGCGGGGGGACCACGACACATCGACAGCTGGGGGGCTGATAGTCTCATACACCCTCAATGTGTTTGAGCGTACCATGTGTCTTTAAGGAAAACCTTGGGAGCCAAGAGAGATGAGGCTCTCGATTCCGCGGTCCACTCTAATAAGGTGTTACGTTGATAAGGCCCATAATGCTCCAAGACACTGAGTGCCCATTGCGAAACATGAAAGGCAGCTCCCTAAAGTGAGGATCCTGACATGGGCCTGCATTTGGACACGTCTCGACAGAGTCAGCGAGGACGTCAGGGCAATCACACAGACAGCTCCATCTATCTGAAGGCACGAGAGCAGCGACTGCGATGGTAGGCAGGTACTGAGGAGGCCTGAAGACCACCCAATAAGGAAAGCGTTGGAATTCGAAGTGGAGGGCAAGCGACCACGAGGAGCCCCAAAGAAGAGATGGAGGGACGTCATCAAGAAGGGCCCACTGAAGTGAAATGCCACTGCAGAAGATGCAGTGGATTGGAAGAATTGGCGACGTCTAACAAGATCAGCGATTCTTGGACCATGCGAGACGGAGAAGAAGAAGCCACGAACCAGTTACCAACTTAAAATGGCAACCTCACTATTTCAGACGTTTCGACGAGGATTTCTACGAACATCCCCGTCGTGTCAATGCCGTGTTAGCATAGCGACAAACGTGCATGCAAACAACTCCTCCACTGCGGTCCAGATTCAAGGAACAGAGAATCAACACATCTCGTCTTCAGGGCTTGTGAATCCAGGATTAGTTCTGCTTCGAGCTTTCAAACCACAACTTCATATTACTGGTTGTTACATCTACGATTAGGCTACTGCTGTATCACGGAGAAAAAAACCACCGTGTTACACGCACTTTTGTTGAAGGTTTGTCAAAACATATTTTGTGAACGTTAAAAATTAATAACGGCTCCACTTTCATGTGTTTTCCTAAACTCATAGTAGGTCCTATTGTCAATTTTCCTTATAAAAACAGGGCTATACGAGTGCCAGTTACGCTTCGAAATGTGGTCGTGGGCTCTACTGCACGTACTCGTTGTGATGGTGGTGAGTTTTCACTTCATAGATGTCTAAGGCGTTTATTCCAAGAGTGCCTGTACCGTTCGCCAGTAAAAGTTCTGAAACAGGTGAACCACGCGCTGGTTCTAGCAAATACGACAGACGCATCCTCGTCGGATGCACCCTCAACAGACGCATCCACGGAACCGTCCACAACAGAAGAGTCCACGACAACACAAACCACTACTACCACTACTACCACTGCAGCTCCTCGTTGGTTTTCCACTATTATGATACAACTTTGTACAGATCATCTACATTTCGCTGTCACCCTCTTCATTCGCAATTACGAACTAATTCTTTTGCCAAGTTGATCCGCGCTTTTAGGGCCCAGCAGTCATTGCATGTCAGCACTGTGGTCGACAATCTTGATCTCACACCATCACGGTTACTACATTCAGTTCTATCACTCCTAATCTGGGGACTATGCACGCAAATGCACGCAAAAGAGCAATGCTGTAACCTGAGGTGCAACCCGTTACATGTCGGCCCTCAACACAAAAGTCTAAGATTCAAATCAGAAAAGACGGGAAGCTCATTCCTCTGGGAAGTTCAATCCTCCCATCTCGATTGGCAAGGCACAGCTCACTTTACCATATTTGCAGCGCGCAGAGATTCTCGAAAATAAAGCAGGGACCTTGAACGCATCTTGTTTGAGGGCATACCCGCCCACAGCAGGTGAACCTCACTTATCCCATTTGCTAACAGTTTCTCCCCCTCTTGCACCCGGTTACCCCTCACTGATCTTTGCAAATCTTTCCGGTGTGTGGGATGTCCACCAACTAACCTATGATTTTTGTCCCCTTCACCGTTCACAGACAGCGCATTACCTCACCCACTGTGTATGGGACTCAGATTGCCCCATCCATTCCAAACCTCATGTGACCATCGAAATGTAACACCGAATTCCCGTACCATCAAACAAAGAAGTAAAAGAACAGACGGAGCCGAATATTTACAAGCTAATCCGCATAAGTTATTATGCATGCACTCTTACTAGCAAAGCTTCGCCAAATGTGTTTTCCAGAGCCCAACAACAGGATCTGCCCAGCCAACTCTGGAATGGTCGACGCTACAAGGGTCATGGCAAAAACTGCACATAATTATCGCAGGTAGATCATATCCTAGATGAAATTCTTATTTCAACGGTTGCAAAAGAGCTCGAAAAAGGCTTCATCCTTTTAGGGGAAGACTCGCAAGAGGAGAAGTTAGGAATAAAGCTGGCAGAAATTTGCCCGCTGCAACCAACATGCTGAGAATGGTATTTCTTTTTCTTTCCTGAAGAACAGCTTTGTTTCTGTCCACAGAGACTTTATCATTTGCTTAATGCAGATCCGTTTCTTCAGGAATACAACTGCACGCTGGAAGCTAGTGCGGCCGCTTCTGCACGAAAATGTTCTCCTGCAAGCTCCGGGAGTCTTTATAACGGTGTCCATGAAAACCTTCATTTCTTCTCGAAGAGCCAAGCCGGTTCTGAAAAAGACGCCATCGTTGTGGTAGGTCGATCTAATACATGACGTGGTCAAGACACCAAAGAAGAGGAAGCCATTTTTAAGGCTGTAAAGCAATGGTGGAGTCAAATAAGAGTGACTGGTGGCATTGGACAAGGTGTCACTTATACGCAATATAATGTTGGCAAGCCGACTGAATGGTTTATCAGGGTAAAAATTGTTGCAAAGTTCGATGAAAACCCCATCCTGCTTTGTTGCTCGGAACGTGACTACAGTATCCGCTCCTGCGCTGCCTGACATATAATTTCTTTCCTATATTGAGTGTGCCGTATATTGAAATTGCAGATGGCATGGGCAACTACCCAGCACTTTGGCTGCGCCGTTGCTTCTTGCGATCCGAACTGGAGTGTTGTATGCCACTACCAGAGCGGGTTCGTTTGCCTCACCCATTCCATTCCGATTTTTCCTTCAATGAAGATCCAGCCAGTTGAACTGTAGCTAGCTTTCGAGACCTTCCTCGCCTTATTCAAAGTTGACAATTATTGCTCAACTCTTTAGTTGCTCGCTTTTCTGTGGATCAGCAATGTGATGTTCCACCTTTTCAGAGTATCACTTGGCCAAAAGATCTACAATGCAGGACCAGCTTGTTCTGCATGTCCTGACGACACGGTCTGCAATGAAGACAAATTGTGCCAACTAATCTCCACCTTTTGAACTTCACAAACAATCGCTTTCTTCCATTTCTCTGTAAAGAACGGAAGTAAAGAGTGAGCAGCAATTGTTCCTTGGCATAACAGATAATCGTCGGCCCGCCTAGATGGGGAAAGGAAGGTTGATGCACATACGGACGGTGTAATGCGCCACCGAATTACAATTGCATTTTGTGTGACATCATTACATGAAGTAGCTGATTCGTTGCAATCAGGGCACCTCCTGTCTCCTTAAAATAGCCCCATTCATCCATAAATCTTACAAATAGAATCGGCTGTCCGTTCTAGATCTGTGCTATTCCCGACCAATCATTTGATATAGCGAACAAGAGCAATGACGGAAAGTTTGTCCACTTTCAGGGAGTCTCAAAACCTCGAGAAAAAGCCTAGATTATACGAAAGAAAAGTAATGGACGGAGAGCGAAGTTGCAAGGAACGGCTCCTACTGATCGCTTCAAAAAATTTCTCTACGACCGCTGGGCTTGTGCATAAACCTGAGCAAATTCTCATGCCTAAGCTCACGATCGCATAGGGACAAGTTTCTGTCTTTCAAAAATCTAAGAAAGAAGAAATTATGCTCGTATGCGATCGTGAGCTTAGGCATGAGAATTTGCTCAGGTTTATGCACAAGC